>JABFEW010000341.1:0-13280 GCA_013618405.1 Fusarium hainanense | reverse complement strand
CTCTTAACTATCTTTACTTATATTATAATTATGTGCAAAGTTCAAAAAGTTGCCCCGGACGGTGATACGCTCTTTATTCTTAACGAGCCCGATGCGCCGTTTCCGGCTTTTATCGCAGAGGATGAATGGCCTAATGCATTGCCACAATATCAATCTGGAATGTCAAAATACCACGAAGCATCTCTGTTCTCTGAGGCAATTCGGAATAACACCAACGATGACTTGATCAATGATTCATCGGCCTACGCAGCTAAACGACACCCAAAGCATATGCGATTTAGATTGTGTTCCCAGATCCTAATGCATACTTGTGCCTTTTTCAAGGCATCTATGTCTGGCAAATGGCAAGCAGAGGAGTCTCAGCCTGGCTACAAATGGACCCTGACGGCAAGAGACTGGAATCATGAAGCTTTCCTAACACTGATGAACATACTACATCACAAAACGCGGGCAGTCCCTAGAACAGTAGGAGTCGAAATTTTGGCAAAGATCGCAGTGCTCGTGGACTACTACGGATGTCATGACGCCGTCCAGCCATGGGCAGAGACTTGGATCTTGAATCTCGGCCCAGGCCTGCCCAGTTTCTACTCAAGAGAGCTATTATTGAGGCTCATGGTAGCTAGGGTATTCTCAGACTATGAATCATTTCGTCGTCTCACCAAAGTTGTTCTACATAGCAGCCGAGGGCCTATACACACGCTTGGGCTACCAATACCTCTTCAAATTGCCGGTGAGTCATATGGAGATGTTGAAACTGGATTTCGTCTCACAGCAAATAGATGCTATCGACAAGAAACGACAGGACATCATCAGCCGTCTATCTCAGGGTCTACAAAACATTCGCAGTGATTTGTACAAGACGAAACACGATTTTCCCACCCAGTGCCAGTATATGCAAATAGGATATATTGAGCATAACCTGTCCCAGACCGGTCTCGAGCCGCTGCCAACTCATCCATTTTTGGGATTCAGTGTCTCTGCCCTACTTGAAGCTATTTGCAAGTTCCGCCCTTCTATAGAGTGCGGTTGTAAGCCTCCTTCGAGTCATTTGAGAACCGTCGAATGGAGCGTACTGGATCTTTTTAGGACTGTTTCCAAGGACAACGAAGATGGTCTTGATCTGAAGCAGTTCTTGGGTGAGGTACAAGAGTGTCAATCTATGGCATAGTATCGCATCGATCGATTTGAATCGGGATTTGGATCTGTAATTACAGCTGACACGAAGGAAACTACTCTCACTTGATAGGACTATAACATCTTCTAAACTAAATGGATCTAAACATTAGGATTCCCTAGTAATAAACATGTGGCAGATGGCAAAAGACTAAAACGTTCAACACTTTCACGTACACGACTTATCGGCAGATACTTTTACAAACTTCAACCTACAGTAAGAGAAACATGGGAAATAAGGTAAGAGCTGAGTGACGTCAACGGCCCGCGCCATGGCGGGGAGTCGGAGAGTGGCCTTGACTCTAGCTGTAGGCCAAGAGGCAATTGTCTCAGCTCGGTGTATCAAAGTACCACTAATTGCCTGCAGTCACTAACAGATTTGGACAATTGCCGCAGCGGGCGTCGAACTGCACGCGGATCAAGACACCGGTGAGAGTGCCCGCATTTCTATTACCTGTTTTGCCTTGGAGCAGATGGCAACCGATTCTCTCAACTCCGACCGACCCGTCCACATGTGAATCATATAGCCGCCAGCTAAAGAGTCATGATAGAGGAGGTCGTGCCGAATTCATTGGTGATTACGGGCTATGAAGAGTGGGTAACTAAAGTACATAACCACGAAGCGTAAGGTTGGGAACATTGCGAACATTGGGGGGGTGTGATTGAGTTCAGGATGGCGGAGTGTTGTGCCGACAAACTGGAGGAGCCTTACGGCAGTAAAGTTCCGCTGTGAGACAGTCTGTGCAAAGGACAATTGGAATCTGGTGAACGGAAAGTATAATCTCAAAGCTTGATACGCAGACCACAAAATCCCTAAGTATCAATGCCTTAAAAGCTGCAGTTGAGCTGCAGTTCGAGTCTGAATGCTTTCAAAGACGAATGTTGTATTGGAACATGTCGCCAGAACTGGTCTTGAGGTCTTGGGTATGTGTTAGACGGGACACTTGTAATGATGCATGAGAGTATTCTGCCGAATGCTACGCTTAAGACATTTGATAGGCGAATGAGACTCTCAAGCGATGGCGCAGGATAGAAAGGATCCGTCAAAGGTGGGCAGGGACATATCGTTCATCACTATATATATAGACAATCCTGATCCCTTGAACTATTGAGACAAGTTATCCTCTTTCCCTACTTACCCTGTCACTGCAATCAATCTTTCGAACTCAATTTACTTCATAATCTACCATACAATGGATTCTTCGATTCAGTTAACTATTCTTGGCTGTGGTGTTCTCGGAAGGGCTATTGTCGATGGCCTGATGTCAAAAGCGCCCCAAAGGCGCTGTTACAAGCTTGCATTGACCAATCGTCGTGCTGAAGCTGTTGAAAAGCTCCGCGAAAATTACCCCACTGCTTTGGTGACGGGAGACAATAGAGATACTCGCGTCTGGTCCTTCGAAAATTGCGAAGAAAGCATTCATATAGTCATTATCGCAACCCAGCCTCAGTTTACCGCGAAAGTCTGCCAGGACATCACTGAGGGCGTAAAGACTGCGAATGACCGCCGTCAGCTTATTGTTGTCACCGTTTGCCCGGGGATAACTATTTCGCAGCTCGAGGGATGGCTCCCTAAGCAAACGCCTATCATGCGCACGATGCCTAACACACCGATTTCGGTCAAGCAGGGGTCGACCGCCATATCATCCAACTCATTCATGACGACCAGTCTCTCGACCGAGGTGCAGCTTATCTTGGAGAGCATCTCTCCAGAGGTCGCCTCTCTGCCAGAAGAAGGTCTCATGGATATCTCCGCTTCGGTGTCAGGGTACGTCTACCTCCCTAACCAATCATATGTGCAGATCTGGCAAAATTCGATTACTGACGGAGTCTAGATCGGCTCCTGCATATTTCTTCCATCTGATCCAATCACTAGTCGTGGCAGGGACTGCGCATGGATTACCTGCAGACATTGCCACTCGATTGGTAGTCCAAGCTTGCCTGGGGGCTGCCAAGCTTGCGCAGGCGTCTCCAGATACTCCGGTACAGCGGCTTCTTTCCGAGGTCTGTGTCCCTGGCGGAAGTACCGAAAAGGCAGTCCAGACCCTTGACCGCCACGGCACCAGGAAAACAATTGAGGCCGCTGTGGAGGCGAGCTGGCGAGCCAACCGCGCAATGAGTGGGGACAATCAACCGGGAGCTCATTGTGCTTCCGAGATCAGTACGGTTGAGAAATTTCGCGGTCGAATGAACCTATGAGTGTTGTTACTTAGTCTCAGCACGGAGGTATGTCAGAAAAGCCTTCTCTAGTATCGCGCGTGCCGTGCCGTGCCGTGCCGCGCCGTGGTTCAAACTAGCTGCATTAGCGTAGCTAGCCTCAGATCTAGTTGGTGGAGGTCCGATGACAGCAATCTTAGCTTTAGCTCTGATATTTAAGTTATGCAACTACGATCAGTTCGAGAGGAGGGGCGTTTGTGGATATCCACATAAACCTAAAACAGCGGCTACATAACGTCATGTAGTTGGCAGGATAGGCTATTTTGTCGCATCGCAGAGTAAAGACATAATCCTTCCAATAGATTACAGGTTGCCATAATAGTGTGACCATTTATTTGCAGTAGTGGTGAGGTCCGGAATCAATGTGTTGTGGTATCAGGTTTTTTAAAGAGACAACGGCTGCATATTTTCTTAAAAAGGGATATTAAATGTGAACCCTATATGGGAATGTAATCTTACCTGCATGACAGAGATGGTCTGCCCTATGAATCCCCTGTTTCTGAGAGATTTGTAGCCTTATTAAGACGATCGAATGATTCACACGTGGCCTGCATTGAAGAGATGAGATATCACCCTTGAACGGTGATCTTTACCAGTTTTTGTCTTTATCTCAGTCAAGAGCTTGGTCGTCAGTGGATACTTAGTTATGCACAGCGTAGGTGAGGCACAGCCTACGACAACTACGTTTCTCGGCAGAATATATAACGAAGCCCAGTACCCGATCTTTTCCGTAGCACCTGTCTTACTTCGATCGCAGATGCACGTAAGCAGTGTGCATCAAAGAGCCATCTGATCGTCGGAATTCCTGTTTGAGTACTTTGCAGCCGGAGACAACAAAGCGCAGTAGCTAGAGCACTTTTAGTTAGATACGGGCCGCGTAATGAAACAGGAAGCCTTCAAGTCGGAGGAAATGAACCGCGGGTTTAGGACAGGTATATCTGATCAACATATGGGGGTACCAGTTAGCCACCCAGCGGCTCAGAATAGCAAAGGGAAAAGGAAAGAAGGGAAAGAAAAGCATGCTGAAAGACATACATATTCATGAGACATAGGTGGCTAGGCGTGCATGACCTCTCAGGGGGTCGAATACGGTGAGCTGGCCGTGAGTCAGTTCAAGGAGTGAATGAAACCGAATAAGGGACATGGACTATTAGAATCCCCATGGAGATAAATAGCAATCGGATGCGACCATCTCCCTCGAGGGACATCCATGAATTCATTGTGAATCCTTGCCGTCTTCTTCTTCGCCCATTCCCTTCTGTATCTCAGTTGTCCCCCGTCTTTGCAAAATGGCCAGCTGGCTCCACGAATTTGTCAAATACGTTGACACCAAGGAAAATAAAAATGTCTTCTGTGAGACTGTTCAGAGCTTGAACGATCTTATTGAGAACGATACTGTACTCCAGACCTTGGCGTATGACATGTGGCAGGAAGTTCCCATCACCTATACTGAGGATCAAGATGTTGCCCTTAAGAAACATGTCCGAGACCACACTCACATGCTGCAATTACTCAGCATAATTGTGCAAGAGGTTGCTCCACAGTGGTGTAGCATTGGGCTCAGTTCAGGCCTTGTGGGTGCCCCCTTTGCCACCATATTGCAATGGGCCATGGGCACGGAGAGCGGCTATGCCTTCTTCCGTCGCGCAGATGTCAATGAGAAATTCAAGAACCTCATGACTGCGTGGAAGGACAACATCTTGATGACGGAGAAGTCCCAGTACGTGCTTACCTCTGGGAAAAACGGTTGGCTGTCCAAGGATGCGCTGGCTGTGCTGGAGAAAGAGTCCAATCAGAACGGTGAAAGCCTTCGCTTCGACCAGATTTTCAAGTGCGACCCCGTTTCAGACCCTAAACACTGGCAATTCAGGTGTTGGGATGAATTCTTCGTAAGAGAGTTCAAAGATATCGACAAGTTGCGACCCGTTGCCCATGCCGACGACCCTAAGTGGATTGTTAATCCTTGCGAATACAGGCCTTATGCTGTCAAGAAAGGGGTTAAGGAAAAGGACCAGTTTTGGATCAAGGGCCAGAACTATTCAGTCTCTGATATGATGGACAACCACGACCTCGTTCCACAATTTGTCGGAGGCACTGTCTATCAAGCTTTCCTCAGCCCATTTACCTACCACCGGTGGACTTCTCCTGTCGCAGGAAATGTTGTCACCGCCAAGGTCGTCGACGGAGATTACTTTTCGGAGCCTCCATCCAAGGTTTACGAGGGCTCCAAGAACTACGATTTGTGGCCTTCAGATCGCGCCCAGGCATATCTCAGCCACGTTGCCACACGGGCAGTTCTCATCATCGAGGCTCCCCAGCCCATTGGCCTTGTCTGTGTAATCCTGATTGGAATGGCGGATGTGTCCTCGTGTGAGATAGCTGCGAAGTTCTCTGCAAACTTGCCTCAGCCGGTGGACAAGGGGGAGGAGCTCGGTATGTTCCACCATGGAGGCTCTAGCTGCGCCTTGATTTTTCGCAAGGGCTTGAAGCTCGACTTTGTCCCTGAAGCTATGCCTACAGCGAATCCCACTAGCAGACCGGTTCGGAGCGCATTGGCAGTAGTCCGTGGTGATTAGAAACAGACAACTGGCGAACGGCTGTTTAATCTCATTAGCTGAGAACTTCGCCGCAAGTAGCCATCGTCGGTAAGAGGCTGGATAGATATCAACTGTCTGAGCGCTCGATTGGCGAGCCCCACAGATAAATGGCAATTTATTCAGTTACTAGTCTATAGATGGAAAGTTGCTCGGTATAAAAGGATAGATCCCTGTGTCTCAAGTGCCTCTCTTCCAATTGTGGAACACGGTGGAGTTGCCCACCATACCATAGACCGGATGCGGCCCGTGGTGCATGACTGCAACGTAAGTCGAGTAGATTGATTACTATCAATACTAGCATGTGGTTGTCCCATAGGCTGATCTGAAACATGACCTAAGCGACAAGCCGACAAGATTGGCCTGGATATGGCGGCAATGGATCGACGTCCAACAAACGACTTAGAAGCTTTCGTGAGATGCTCGATCTGGCATAAATTTGTTCCACCCTGCATTCACGACAAGTAACATCATTGGCCGCTATATCCCTGTCACGACTTCGCTGGCTAAGTGTGACTTATAATCGAACTGAGACGTGCAGAAGCAAGGTGGCTGCGGATTGTGTCACCAATAGATCCTAAAGCTGTATCCTGTCGCGCATCGGCTATGGCAAGGTCGTTTACCATCTGTAGGTGGTGCGATGAATGCCGAGTTATAAAATGAACAGAAAACCCATGGCTTCAGGCATCCTGTTCCCACGCAAAACTTTCCGCGCACCTCGAATTTTGCCTACTCTCTAAAAAATGTTCCCAAGAATGATATCCACTTGCCGAGACGCAAAATCGACACTGTTGTCTGTTGCCTCTTCGACAGAACCGCCCGTCGTTTCGTTCCCTGTTCCCCCATCCCCGGTGCACAAGATTACGCCGAGCGAAACCTTTGAATATGAGTTTCTGCGGACTCCCAAACTCCTGGCGGACAGTTCAATGCCATCACTCATGCAAGCTGCATTTGCCTTGGCATCTGGTCACGCTGCAGGGGCGGATAATGTCGCGTTCGGGGTTTCTATCCAAAACAACACTATTCCCTTGAAGGCCAATCTCGCAAAAGGCCAAAAGGTCAGCGATTACATTCAAACCCTATGTACAGAAAGAGCAAAACATATTTCGGCTAGAGGGGCCGATGGAGACGGGACCCGGAACGGAACACTGGAAGACGCCAGATTGCACGCCCTAATGATCATACCTCCGTCGCAAACTGATGCTAAGGATGCTCTGACCGCCTACAACGGCCACTATCGGCATCCGACAGAGGGTTCCGAACCTTACGCACTGACTATAAGGTTACGGAAAGACGCTTGTAAGATTAAGGTGATTGCGGACTATGATCCGGGAGTAATTACTGCCTGGAACGTACAAATGCTGCTCGAACGATTTGAGTTCATTGTGCATCAACTGAACGACTCCACATCTGATCAAGAATTGAAAGACATCAGTATGGTCACACCGCAAGATGAAGAAATGATCTGGAACTTGAATAGATCCGTCCCAGAACCGGTGCATCGGTGCGTTCATGAAATCATCGAAGAGAGGGCCATTTCTCGGCCAGATGAAGCTGCTGTCGATGCCTGGGATGGTCGTTTGACGTATCGCGAATTGGATGACTTCGCTTCGAAACTGGCTGGCCATCTTACCAGGTCTGGCATCAAAGAAGACATGCTCGTGCCGGTATGTTTTGAAAAGTCTAGATGGACTCAAGTCGCGGTTCTCGCTATCCTGAAGGCTCGAGGAGGCTTTGTGTTACTGGATCCGGCATCGCCCAGGTCTCGCCTCCGCAGTATTTGCGACCAAATTGGTTCAGAAGTTATACTCTCGTCAAGAGAGAATACGAAACTCAGCGCTAGCCTGGCGCAAACCGTTGTTTGTGTTGACCTGGATTCTATCCAAAACTTGGGATTTAATAGGGACGAACAGGCAGCTTACCCACAATCGCCATCAACGGCACTGTACACAGTTTTCACGTCTGGAAGCACAGGTACCCCCAAAGGTGTAGTGGTATCGCATCAGAACTTTTCCACCGCTTTACATCATCAACTCCACCACCTTCGTTACAATCACGATTCAAGATCATTCGACTTCGGGTCATATGCCTTTGACATTACCACGTACAATATACTGGCGACCTTGGTGTCTGGCGGCTGCCTGTGCGTTCCTGAAGAAAAGGATCGTAAGGAGAATCTCGGGAGCACTATCGCTGCTTTTCGTGCCACGATGATAGGTCTCACGCCAACGGTCGCCCGTCTACTAGACCCTTCAACATTACCCACTATACGAACTGTGTGGTTGTTAGGTGAAGCCGTCTCTAGCAGAGACGCTGAGCCCTGGTGGAGCCGATGCACTGTTCTGAACGTATATGGACCCGCTGAATGCGTTCTTACGTCCATCAACTGGGTTGCAAAATCCCCATCTGACATCACTCATATTGGGAAAGGCGTTGGCTTGGTACTTTGGATTGCAGATCCAGATGACAGCGATCACCTAGTCCCTCCTGGTTCGGTTGGCGAGCTCTTGATGGAAGGCCCTCTCGTTAGCCGCGGGTACTTGAACGAGCCAAAGCAAACTGCGAAAGCTTTCCTCAATAATCCCGGCTTCTTGGTTCGAGGCAGTGAAAGTTGCCCTGGGCGTCATGGGCGGCTATACAGGTCAGGAGACTTGGTCCGCTACAACGATGCGGATGGGAACCTCACATATGTTGGACGAAAAGACACCCAGGTCAAGATTCGAGGCCAGCGAGTCGAACTCTCCGAGGTTGAGCATCACATACGGGATTGTGTGTCTAGTGCGCAACTCGTAATTGCCGAGGTCATCAAGCCAAAGGGGTGTGATGCAGCACCTGCACTTGCTGTATTTATGCAAGCGTATGACGACAAACTGGAGGGCGTCCAGTTGAACGCTGGTGATATTTCCCTTGTCACATTGCCTGAGAGCATCCAGCAGGAGATCGAGAGCCGTTTACCACCCTACATGGTACCATCTCTCGTCTTTTCTCTTCGAACCCTACCTTTAACTCCAACTGGAAAGGCAGATCGGAAACGTCTACGCGAGGTTGGAGGCTCTATCTCCCAATCTGATCTTGCAGCTATACGATCAGTTGGGCAGGGTGAAAAGCGGCAACCTTCCAACGAAGGTGAGAAGAAAATGCAGAAGATCTGGAGCAAGGTACTGAAGATCAGGCCAGAAATGGTCGGGATGGATGACACCTTTGCCAACCTTGGTGGTAACTCTGTGTCAGCTATGGAAGTAGTGGCAGCTGCCCGTGAGTCTGGCATAAAACTACACATTGCCGATGTTTTTCAGAAGAAGACGATCCGTTGCATAGCGGGGAATCTTGCATATATCAGTACAGACACTGAAACAGAGTGCATAGGGATGAAAGACCACACGTCAGGCAGAGACTTGACCGCAGCAGATTCAGAACTGAGGAGCCTCTGCAAATATCTTCTCCGAGTGCATGACGAGGATATCGAAGACATTTTGCCTTGCTCACCAACTCAAGAATACATATTGAGTGTTCAGGATGAAGATGATACCAACTACAGACTATGTCTGGGTTTTGAAGTACAGATTCATGGAAAGGGTGTTCAACTGGATCTCTATCGTATTGAGCATGCCTGGCGAGAGCTTGTGCGACATCATGCAATGCTACGGACTACTTTCATACACAGTCGCGTGGGTACCAGGATAAAGAGGCACTCCGTCGTCCTCAAATATACAGAGCCAAGTGTCACGTACATGAAGTTGGGGATGGAAGCGAAGGCCAGAGATGTGCGCAATAATGGCGGCCCATTCTACAAACCGGATGGTCCACAGCATCATCTCACAATTTGCAAAGTCAATGACAAGACTGCTTTTCTGCAGCTACAAATCAACCATGCTGTGTTTGACGGCTTTACAATCGACATTCTCTGCAAAGATCTTCGAGCAGCCTACCACGGGAACTTGAGTCCGGTTGGCAAGTACAGTGACTTCATCCGCTATCTCCAGAGGCAATCACAAGTATCGGGGCTTGAATTCTGGAACGACTACCTGTCGGACTCATATCATACTATGTTCCCATTATGTAAGGGTAACCTCGATATATGCGCCAGCTCCAGACCGTTCGGCGTTCCTGGGATTGACTCCGATAAGATTCGCAACTTTTGCGAAAAATGGCAACTCATGCACGCCATTGTCATTCACACCGCTTGGTCATTTGTTCTAAGTACCTACACAGGTATCAAGTGCCCTATCTTTGGAACATTTTGCTTAGGCCGGGATATCCCTATCTCTCGCCCAGATCGGGTATGGGGACCGCTGATTGGGTTGATTCCGTACAAGGTTGCTTTGGACAGACCACAGAGTGTAATTGAAACCCTCCAAGCTGCCCAAACCGATTACCTTGCGAGTCTATTACATCAACATGTTTCGGTGGCTGAAATTGAGCAAACCCCCCGCTTTCGAGGGTCAAAATTGTTTAACAGTCACATAACGTACCAGAAGCGATGGGGGTCTGGAGTCAGCACAGATGACCATCTTGTCATTAGATATGCCGAGGAATTTGATCCAAATGATGTAAGAAGTAAATCCTCTCTGATACAAGAATTACATACTGACTGAGTGTCTTTAGTATGAGATTGGTGTTAGGCCTATTGAATCCCCTGAAGGATTTGATATTCAGCTCAACTTCCGTGCTGGATGCATGAGTGTTGATCAAGCATTTCGTCTTGCAAACGACTACGGGGAGGCAATTTCGATGATACTTGACAATCCCCGTTCCCAATTTCGAGACCTGCGTCTCTAAAGGGGGTGTACGCATAGCATGTTCTGTTAGGACAATATAAAGTACAAAATAGATCAGTAAACCTCACAAGTTGTTTCAAAGATGAAATTCTGCGACCCACAAGCTAGGATAGAGCATCTAAAATACGCGTACGATGTAGCTTCCCCGATGTCGCCAATTATGATTCAGTCCATAATCAGCTTGTAGCGATGCTTGACTTACGGCAAAACTTCCTCGAATGAAACCATCTTGTAGGTAAGTGGACTAAGAACAAGACGAGACAGAAGGTGGAACCGGTGAGCAGACTAATCTTACCGACATCACTCAAACAAACCATGACAGCCGTATGGAATCACCAATCCATATTTGCTTCTATTATGAAAGCGGTGAGATTCTACTCAGCTCGCCTCATGCCATGCATTAAAGTTATTTACTAGACGCAAACGGGTATGACTTGCCGGACCAGGCTTGCAAAGATAATTAGTGGTGTTGTTGGCGCACGCCACGGATTTGATACACTGCATTAGGGTGCATGAGAACGCCGCATGGCTTTCGGACCGGTGAGTCTAAGTTGGTAGCGTGGTGATTTGCACGGTAGCGTCTGTCATACGGGTTCCGGATGGTGGCAGAGAGGGAATCTCGACTAGCGTTATAATGCTATCTGAATATAGAAGTTCGATTCGTAAGGTGGTAGATAGACACTATAAGAAGGAGGAGAGTTCCGCCGTCGAGATGTTTGACTCCCGTGCAGCATCTGTGTAAGACTCTTCAAATGTCTAACGATACCGAAAAAGCCAGGCCCGATGGGCTTTTCGCCAGCAAAGACAGCGATGATGCTGGCGTTCGTGCCCTGGGCTATGTTCCCGAATTATCGCGGAATCGCTCATTATTCACGCTCACATTCCAGCTGCTTGCTATGACAGCGATTCCATATGGCGAAGGTGCTCCCTTGATCAACGCCATATATGGTGGAGGGCAGCTCACCATCTTCGTCGGTTGGATTGGTAAGTCTCAGTCCCTTAACTGCTCATCATCTTTTAATCATGTCTCATCAGTCACAATGATTCTCCATCAAACCGTTGCGCTATCTTTAGCAGAGCTGGCGTCTCTTTATCCAACCGCGTCAGGTCCTTACTACTGGACATATCAATTAATTGTATCAAACGACCAAACTCAAGCCACAGTCGCCGTGGCGCTGTCCTATATCTCCGGTTGGCTCATGCTCCTAAGCAATTGGATAGTCTGCCTTTCCATCAATTTTGGCTTTGCATCCCTGCTTTCGGCTGTCATCACACTTCACAGCGACGATCTTGAGTTACAGCCATGGCACCAACTTTTGGTGTTCTATGCTCTTTGTCTGCTGTCAGCGGCTATTGTGATTTTTTGGAATGGCTTTCTACCTACGCTTGACACCATTGCTACCGCCTGGAACCTCGGCACTCTCATTGTTTTCCTGGTAGCGCTCAGCGTCTCCGCAAACAGCGGCCGGCGAAGTGTAAGCCACGCATTAGGATACTATGACCAGTCTATCTCCGGTTGGGGCGGGTTTTCCTTTTTCATTGGCATGCTTCCCCCCGCTTACACCTTCTGTGCCATTGGTCTCATCTGTTCCATGTCCGAGGAAGTTGACAGACCTTCGACCAAGGTACCTACCTGTATGAGCATTATTATTCCAATCTCAACCCTGGCAGGTCTCATGTTCATCTTGCCCATATGCGTCACCATGCCACCGCTCGAGGACATTTTGCTCGCTCCAGGAGGCCAGGCCTTACCTTACATCATCTACCATGTCATGAGCACAACTGCGGGCAGTATTGGGTTGAATACGCTGCTTCTTGTTTGTGTCTTCTTTTGCAGCACATCGGTTACTGTTCCTGCCTCACGGTATACTTATGCATTCGCTCGAGACAACTCGATGCCTGGTTCAGCACTGTGGTCAACTATCAATCGCAAATACGGCGTTCCTGTAAACGCTTTGTGCCTCATGACCATCTTCCAGATGCTTCTTGGTCTTATCTCACTTGGTAATTCCACGGCATTCACTGCCTTTGTGTCAATGACAACCATCGCGTTGCAGCTGTCCTATGGCCTGCCTATCGCCATCAGCATGTGGTATAGAAGGTCCAACATTAAGCAGGCTCAGTGGAAGCTGCCCAATGCCGTCGGTTGGATAGTGAATACTATCGCCATGCTCTGGATCTCTTTCGAATGTGTTCTGTTTAGCATGCCTGTTACGAAGGTTATCTCAAGCCCGGCACAAATGAATTATGCTTCAGTCGTTCTCGTCGGACTTGGTCTGCTGGTAGTTCTTTGGTACTTTGTGAAGGCACGAAAAGGTAATAATATATTTTCAACTCCTATATCTTTGAAAGTTCTAATAACTAATCTCACTAGTTTTTCAAGGACCTCCTACATCTAAGGGTCTTTAGCCCCTTTACTTAAGTATCTAAGGAAAGGTTATATAATTAATTATCTAACTATATAAATTAAATATTATATAAGTAATAACAATATATCTTTAATAACTAGGTTTATAAG
>JABFEW010000340.1:0-75918 GCA_013618405.1 Fusarium hainanense | reverse complement strand
TTATTTTTTTTTTTTTTTTAATATTTTTTAATATCATAGGGTATACCAAGTAACTTGCATTATCCTCCGCCCTCATCAAAATGCCCAGAAGTACCACTAGCTTGATCAAGCCTGAGTACAAATTTTGCCTAGCTGATGTAGAGTATTTCCCAGAAGAGAATAAGTAACAACTCAAGTGGAATTAATACTGGATCAGAAGCTACCCCTGCGGCGATGCCTTTAGCGAGAGAACCATGGTGGGGACATCAAACGCTTCTGTCAGACATTCCACTACCGCTCCATATTATACACTATTGATGTGACAATACGTGGACAGGGCTCATCTAGATCTGGTTTCATCAATTAGAACTTCTCAAGCCTATGGCGGATGTTTTGAAGTCATGCGTTCTGGTTCAACGGGTTCCCCCGCAGCTGATTCAACGTCATGCCAGCCACATGTCCTCCCATTCAGCAACAAAGTTTCCAGAAGCAGTGATGACGACTACATATGTTAAGCTTAATTCCTCAATTATCGTTTTCATGCCTTCTACACACCAACTCAAGACCTGTGTGCGTGCGCAACTTGTCAAGCTTGAATGATAGGTTCATTGGCAATTCAGCTTCTGCAGTCTTTAAATCGAGATGGTCCAACAGCGTTGCATCTTGTCCGGCCTTGTCCGAAAAGAACAATGATGATACTAACTCGAACAGGAGTAGATCAACAGTTTCTGCTCGTGATGGTCTTCTTTCAGGACTAGTTCGTCCCGGCGCAGTGGTCAATGCGTCTGGAGAGAATTTGAAAATCCGGGGAGCTTCCAAATGAACTGCTTCGTCGGACCGACATCTCGGACCGACAAGATGAATCCAGAGCGGTTTCCATCAGAAGATTCATCGTGAACTTCATCGTCTGACTAGATAATGACGATATTGTCGGTCCGATAGTTCAATTTCATAGCAATTGAAGCCATCACAAGACTCGCTTCTTGGCGGAGATGAGCTGAGCCATAAGTCTTTCGATGTTATGTCCCTCTCATCGGTCCGACAACACTTCTGATGGCTGTTTGACTAGACTCCTCTTGGCATTTGCCCCTGGCGCCCCCAGCTTCAAACCTTCAGAACGTGGAGAGACGTCTCAATCTGGGGTTAAGCATAAGAATCCCCAGATTCCCCAGCTTTTCTTGTCAATCTCATCCTCAATCCCATCCTCTTCTTCCCCATCCTCCTTCCCTGGACTCCTTGAGAACACCTCTTTGTCTCAATCACCCCCTTTCACAATGTCCCCTTCACCAAAGGACAACATGGCTCAGGTTGAGCACATCGACCCTGACTCCAAGATGGGCTTCGAAGAGATTGAGAAGCCCGCGGCGCGCGAGGCCAACGACCGCGAGCACACTCTGACTCTCAGAGACAGTTTCCGACTGTACCCCAAGGCCATTGCCTTTTCCCTCCTGTTCTCGACAGCGATTATTATGGAGGGTTATGATTTGAGTCTTCTTGGCAGCTTCTACGGTTATGATGCGTGAGTAGCCCCATATCTCTACAGCTTCAAAGCTAATCGTGTACAGGTTCAAGCAAAAGTTCGGTAACGAAGTCGATTCGGATGGAAACCCAATCATCTCAGCAGATTGGCAGACATATATCCAAGTCGGTGGCATGTGCGGTCAAATCATTGGTCTTTACATCAACGGTTGGGTCTCTGACCACTTCGGTTACAAGAAGACCATGATGGCGTCTCAGATGCTCATGATCGGCCTCATCTTCTTCCCCTTCTTCGCTCCCAACCTTCACGTCCTCCTCGCCGGAAACATCCTCCTCGGTCTGCCATGGGGTATCTTCCAGACCCTCACCCTCGCCTACGCTTCCGACGTCGCACCCGTTGTCCTCCGTCCTTACCTCACTGCCTACGTCAACCTTTGCTGGGTCATTGGTCAGCTCATCGGTGCTGGCGTTCTTCGAGGTTTCAGCACCATGGGAGGTGACTGGTCTTACAGAATCCCTTTTGCTCTGCAGTGGGCGTGGCCTCCATTCATCATGCTCGGTACTCTGTTCGCTCCCGAGTCTCCTTGGTGGCTTGTTCGCCAGGAGCGATACGAAGATGCTAAGCGATCTATCCTTTCGCTTGTCACTCAGTGCGAGATCCCCTTTGATGCCGATGCCCAGGTTGAGCTTCTCAAGGCCACCAACCAGATGGAGAAGGAGAACTCTGCTGGAACAAACTACTGGCACTGCTTCATGCGCAGCGATCTTCGACGAACTGAGGTCGCTTCCATCACCTACACTGCCCAGGCTCTCTGCGGTAGCGCTCTCATGGGATACGCCGTCCAGTTCTACCTCGAGGCTGGTCTTTCATCCGAGCAGGCCCTTGACTTCAACGTGATCCAGTACTGTGTCGGCGCCGTTGGTGTTGTTCTCTCTTGGTTCTTGATGTCTCGCTTCGGTCGTCGCGATATCTACATCTGCGGCATGGCATCCCTCTTCTGTATCCTCATCGCCGTTGGAGCCCTTGGCTGCGTCAAGAAGACCCAGAGCACCGGCTGGGCCATTGGTAGCCTGCTCATCGTCTACACATTCGTCTACGACATGACCATCGGACCCATCGCCTACACCATCGTTGCCGAGATCTCATCCACCCGTCTCAAGGCCAAGACCATCGTTCTTGCCCGCAACTTCAGCAACATTGCAGGTCTCGTCACCAACACTCTCATGCCTCGCATGCTTGGCCGAAACTCTTGGAACTGGGGTGCCAAGACCGGTCTTTTCTGGGCCGGCTGGTGTCTTCTTATCTTCATCTGGGCCTTCTTCCGCCTTCCTGAGCCCAAGGACCGAACTTATGGTGAGCTCGATCTTCTTTTCGAGCACAATGTTCCTGCGCGCAAGTTCGCCAAGACCAAGGTTGACCAATTTCCCACTTCTGGTTCCACCGAGAAGGTTCAGGAGCTGTAGTTAAAATATGGAATGGGTTTAGTAGTATTTTTTAGACTTTAGTAGATGAATCAACAGAGTCTTTTCAAGATAAAAATAATTCAATTAACAATTCTTTTCATCAGCTGATAACTGTAGTGATTGAGTTTTGCCAAACGTTATTCTGACCGGGGCACCAATCAACCCAAATCCCACCATCGATGCCTTGCGCCTTTATAGATGTTTCTTTTTTTCTTTTTTTCTCGTTACTCACATCTCAACACACATATTCATTATCCTTTGGCAACAGTGATGGACCTCTACTCGAGAACAACCCAAGCATTCAGCTCAGTGCTGAATGATTACATAAACACGCTTACCCCATACGGTACCCATAAAAACCGCTCACTCCCTTACGTCAGTGGGGCACTAGTGACTCTTGCCCCCATAAACACACCACAAGCGTCGCGCACACACCATCTGTCAGCCGAGGACAGAGACAGAGACCCTCCCTCAGCCGATATCGATATCCCTTCACTTGGAAACCTCAGAATACACTGTACTATACTCTATCGCCTCGCCATCATGGTCGCGATTCACCCTCCTCATCATAACGGCGCCCCGACCGACGTACTCGCTCGCTGTCCCGATCTTCTCATCGTTTCCATCCTCGAGACACTCCCCAAGCATGACCTCTGCAGCGTGTCGCGTCTTAACAAGCGCTATCATGCTCTCGCCGACGCCGTCCTATACAACACAGTGCAATGGCTCAAGCCCGAGCTGCATCTCATCTTCAGTCAATCACTCACTCGTCGGCCACGTCGCGGATCAGCGATTGAGGAAGTCAAGCTAGCCTACCCAGCATCAGAGCTGACACGCCTCATTTCGAATACGCAAGAACCCGGGACCATGAACGGTGTTTCTCAAACAATAGCCACAATGTCGAATCTAAAGACGCTCGACATCGCTGTTCCGGTCGCACTTCTACCCAGTATAGGCAACCTATTTAACGGTCCGTTCGATCTCGCTTGCTTGCAGTCCTGTACCTTGTTCTACCAGGATGAGAACGATCAATACTGGGATCTGCACGAAAACCTCCACATATTTACGCACCCTACCCTCGAGACGCTCGTTATCAAGAGGGCAAAGCTGGACGACCGAGGATTCGAAATGCTCGAGCAACCGCACAATACGGCTTTGAAGACGCTGCATTTGATAGAATGCGATATTAACGACGATACCCTATCGGACGTTTTGGCTTTTCCTGAAGCCTTGAAAGAGTTTGTTCTTACGCAACGAGAAGAGCCCGAGCCCGAGCTTGAAGAGAGCTCAGCCAGCATCCGCGACTATATAATTGCTCTTCAAGAGCAGTGCCATTCGTTAGAGACCATCACGATCGACTTCCCGATGCTCGCCAGCAGTAGGCCTCTGGCACTTCGGGAGTACGCGTGTCTCAAGACGTTACGACTAAACTGGGACTACCAACTTTTTGGAAAATCGACAAAGAAGCCACGGATGGCCTCCGTCGGCCTACCACCCGAGTTAGAAACCTTAGAATTCTTCAATCCCTTGGGTACGGATGAAGAAGTCACAGATTTATTGGCAAACGCGATATCAAGTCTGCATATCACGTGTAGAAAGATGAAGGAGTTAATTGTTCTTGTGGAAGAGACGGAAATACCGAAAGATGTTTTGGAGGCGATCAAGTCACAACCACAGTTGCATTTGAGTGTTATTGGAGGGGAAGAAGATAGAGATGATCCTGAATAAGATTGGAAAGATTAGAGTAAGTTTGGATATTTGTCATACTGGATAGAGAACTTAATTACGATACAAATGAACAGCGAATTCACTGGCTTGCATAGAACAGTCACTGCCAATACAGACGAACAGCTGGCTGATTTCCTGTGAGTGGCATAGACATTCAATGATAGTACCTGGAAGCAGCGAACAAACTGGCACTGCCATAGCGCTTCACGTAAATGACAGGGCCACCTGCCCATATAGATCGTCCTCGTACTTCCTTCCTCCTCCCAACTACACAACACCAAACATCAAACATCAGAAATCAAACATGAGACACCAAACATCAGACATCAGACATCAGACATCAAAGCCAGCAAGACAACGTATCCCCTCCAATATCGCACGATTCTAACTAACCAACATGTGTTACCTCAACGACGTCCACATTGCTTGCCCAACCTGCAACAACGAAAACAAAGCACCGCCCGAACACGAGAAGTGCTCCACGGCCCTGGACAAGGGAAAGGCCTGCGAATCTGGATACACAAAGTGAAAGCTTTTCCGCAAAGGCGAGGAATGCAAGAAGTGCGCCAAGATCCGGGAGATGAAGGACGCCGCGGCGGTCAAGTTGACTGAGGAGCTTCGAGCCAAGGGATATGATGTTTAGTCTCCACTCGATATGATGTCTAGTCATGTGTAAATGGCAAGTTGTCGAGAGAGCTAGCGGTTTCTTACAGGACAGGAACTTGATGCAGGATGTTCCTTTAGTACCGAATCGTCCCAGGTCTGGATGACTAGGTGACTCCTCTCTACATAGCCAATATACAAAGACTTGAGCGGAACAAACGCTTCATGTCAATTGTGAAAGTGATAAATGTTTTACTAATATTGTTCTTAAAGTACAAACTTCACGACATACAGTTGGTGAGAAAAATGATTCTTTTCTACTGATACCGACTGGGTGCCTCATGATGAAAAGGTTTCAAGTCAAAGGTTGTCGTAAGTCAAACGTAAAGCCAACTTCAAGACGAGCAATGTCAAAAATTCCATTGCTGTTGTGGGCTCCTAAAATGTAGCACAGGCAAGTCGCAGCTTCTGTAACACAGTAACCTAAGTGACCCGAGCATGCGGGAGAGAACTGGCCGCCAATTGGCTGGAGTACATAGTGTTGTATGAAATATCAATGAAGCATAATTAGTCAGCGGGTTTAGCTCAGTTGGGAGAGCGTCAGACTGAAGTCAAACTTCAATCATCCGATATCTGAAGGTCGTGTGTTCGATCCACACAAACCGCAAGCCTTTCCTTTTTGCGTTTTGCTCAAATAAAGTTTTCTTTTTGATTTCAGTCAGGTATGTTTTGTTCCATACTCTCTCTTCTCTACCTTCAGCCGAAATGAATCAAACTATCTACTCTCGGTCCTAGAAACTTTTTATGATTCGAGGTGGATGTTCTTCTTGATAGGTACTGCCAATTTTGACATTCCATGGTCCTCTGCTAGGTAACTATTTAAGGTTTTTGAAGGTCAGTTATCAAGTCGTACAGTTCAAATCAACACAATTCTCTGCTAGGTAAGCATGGGTGAGTCGCTACCCATGAGATAGATGCGCATCAGTCCTCATGACATTCCACTGGTTCACTAGAACATTTAGGCTAGACGCCGCTGTTGTTTAATCCTAACATTTACATCGGCATTCATAAATTTAAACATATGGCGAAGAAAAAAAGAACATGGAAATTCGGCACCCGAGTCCTCAAAGTATATGGAAATGCAATTCTTTGACCTCTTTGCTGCAGCGACTAGGTACCTACAGCACGTTAGTTACAGGGCAGTGCCACAGTGGAGTAGGGGACATTTTTCAGGCACAAGATGGGGCCAACCCAACCTTAATTTTAGCACCGAAGAGATGTCCATGGACTGTGGGTTCAATGGCTTTCTTTACCTTCCCCCTCTAAGTTTGCTTTTCTTTTCTATTCTTTTCTGTTTACTTTTTGTATCGAGAAGGAGCGATTGGCGTAATATGATTGAACTTTTCTGAGCCCCACCTTCCAATCGCGACGTGACGTGACGCGATGTCGGGTATGACAAGTACAGACAGCCGTCAGGGCGTCAGCCGGCGAGAGAGCCTCAGAGATGAAATCATTAGGCCACTTTATTTTAGTGGCCGAAACCTAAGGACAATCTGTTTATTACCCACCTGAAAGCCCATCTTGACTTCGCTCATAACAAACAATCATTTTCGCATCTTCTCTTTACACTACTATCTACTCAACTTCAGCACGATTACCGATTCAATATACAGTTTTACAAGATGAATGATACACCAACAGAACAACGTGCCCAAACGGCAGCACCCGCATTACCACAACAACAACCAGCGCCCCCTTCTCAAGCACTATCATGGTCGCCATGGGACTGGTGGGTCAATACGACAGATTACGGCGCCGTGAGTTCATCCCAATCACCTTCATTCTCACGTATCCTAACACTATTTCATAGGCCATCCGAGCATTCTTGTCCCTGATTTCCCGAGCGACGAATGCAGAGCATGCTCAACGACTGTTCCAACATGAATTCGCAAAATTTGAACCGGCGGGCACTCGGATAATCCTCCTCCGCGAAATCATCAGACAATGCCCCGGCCATTACCTCCACAGATTAGCCTCCAACACTCTGATGGAGTGGAACAGCCCTCGTCCTGCACCGCCGCGGTCATTGTCTACCCCTGTTGACCCAAGTTTGCAAGGCACGAATAGCGGATTGGCTGTCAACAACCGGATACCCTATTACGAGATGGGCCGACCGGCCACCCAAGCACGGGCTCTTGACAGGCGAAGTAGTGCTCCAGCTGCCAGTGGCTCGACCCATCCTGTGGTCAGCAACCAGCAGATTGCCAATACTGCGATTCACAACCAAGAAGAGACTGACCCATTTGCAAACCACAAGGTCAGCTTCAGTCGTATTAACAAGAGAATCGAGGCTGCTGTGGAGGCCGAGGATCACTCCAACAGGAATATGGCAGACGGCCTGGATAAGAATCACGAGTCCGGCGGCGACGACTTATCATCTCCCGATGTCGTACCTGTTCACGACGTACCCATGGACGACCTACCTGTTGACGACTTATCTCTCAACGATCCACCTCCGGAAAACCCAACACAGAACGAAACAGATCCTCAAGAGAAACCTGCCGATACAAACCCACAGTCGCCTATGATCACAGACGAAGCGGTACCATCACGGGGTAGCAAACGCACACACGACGAGATGACTGGCAACCCATCCGCAGCATTCAGGAAGTACATGGATTTAGTCGCCAAACTACAAAAGGGGGACCTGAAGATTCTCGAAGACAACGCCAAGAAGGACCTTGCGCAAGCGGAAGCAGACAAAGCCGCCGCGGAGCGCGCACTGGGTGTGTTGGATGGGAGAGCTCAAGCGCGACCAGACGACCTCCCCGACAATTCAGAAGTCGAGAGAGCCCGTAGTCAACACGAAAAGGCAGCACAGGCTGTGGCGGGAGCAAAGAAACGTGTCGCCGCGCTGGGTCATATTGAGAGAGCGCGCTGGCTTCACGAATCCTGCTTAGAGGCGAAGGATTACAGACGCAAGATGCAGAAGTTGCTGAAGGAGAATCAGGAGAAAATTACGCGGATGGAAAAGTCATATCATAAAGCTTTTACCTTTGCGCTAGATGAGTACTGGGCGGGCTTGCTTGCTGCTGAGCGGGCGAGGCAGAGCAATTGATAGACCAAGCTTTGACAGCTCGGTGGATGCGGCGTTATTGGCGATGGCTATACCCTGGAAGGTTTTCGATTACCACTGTTTTGTCGACTTATTCTGCGCCAACAGACGCGGTATCTGATCACGAGACCGAATGGTTGAAGTGAAAAATGAAGTGTAATTAGTATTCGCTCAAGTAGCTTTGTCTTGTGCTTGGTAGCCAATCAGCTCACTGAAGCCAGCACGTGGGACCAACCACCACTACTTGGCATCCATAACAATTAATTAATTTTCGTTGTCCAGATCCTTTTCTCACCCTTTTCAATCTCACCTCAAACCAGGAAAATGGACAGATACATTGAGCCCATCGTCGAATGGGTCGTGGCCGCGGTCAAGGCCCAACCCTATGTCTGGTGTGCAGCCGCTCTCACCTTTCTCATCGGCGTCCAATTAGCCCTGGCAGCCAGCATTGCTCATGGCGATGAAGCGACGGTTCGCAGACAGCTTACTTCTCTTCAACGCGTCGACATTACTGGAGATACCAAAACTGAAGGAAAGCGCCAATTGGTGACCGTTACTCCGGTTGCAGGTTGCGCTCCGGTCAAAATCGACACAGGTGCTCACCCAGATGGCCACAAGACGTATGACAATATCTACGTGCTCGGTCTCGAGTCCACGGAAACAGACGCACAGGGCTACACGATTTGGAAATCCCTCACTCGTCAAGACAAGTCCGACCTCTCCAAGATGAAAACAGAAATCTGGACCCCCAAACCCAACGCCAACGAAACTGACCCTCTGGTCAAATCTGGTGGCTGCATCATCATGTCCTTCCCAGACCCGAGCATCCCAAGCTGGTTGAACATGGTCGGGGGCTACACTGCGACACCACAAGTTGCGGCTATCTTACCATTGAAGCTTGCGGAGGAGGAAATTGAGCAGCATAAGATTAGGATGAGGCCTTTTCGGATTGATGGGGAGGATGGGAAGGGTTTAGATTTGGAGAAGTTTCCGGCCGTCGATGATGTTATGTCGAGGTTGAGACTATTTTTGGGTGTGAAGGATGTAAAGGGAAGGAAGGGAATTCCGCAGGGTCTTACGGTCTTCAAGCGAGATTAGAAAAATGATGGGATGGCGCGAGAGGCGAGGATAAAAGATTTTCTATCATTTCATCCTTATTTAAGGGCACTTCTTATTGAATAGAAATTCAGATTCGCTCAACCAACTTGGATTACTCGTATCGGTCGACGCCTGAGCATCGTGAGCTCAGCCTAGATATCTCCTCCTGAAACTTATCCCAAGTCTTCGGGAGAACCGCCCCCCTCAAGCCAAAAATTACCCCCACGATCCTTCCCCTTGATAATCATCATATTCTTCGGCATAAAACTCTCCTTAGTAGGAGCAACAGAAGCCTGTGTCATCTGACCGACAGCTTTCTCCCCCTTCAAGCTATCATCACCTCTTTTCAAGACAGCGGCACTAAAGTCCGCCGCCTCGGTCAGATAATCCTTTATACAATCCGTAATAACGATCAAAAGCATGCTCGGTTCACCGAACAACATGGCATCGATACCGTTCTCGCTTTCGTCGATGAACATCCATAGACAAGCCCGGATCTGAGCTTGCGTTGTTGGTTTGGTAAGGAACTTGCGGCTGTCGAAGGCAACGGGGCCGAGCAGGTCGCGGGTCGCGGATGCGGATGCGAATGCCAAGATACAGAGAGCAAGGTTTTGGATTCAGACTCCTGTTGCATTTTTGAAGGAGTCGAAGCGAAAGCGGAGGCTGACGACGTTAGATATTGGTACTGTAAGGTGGCGTGAGCTTGGTAGAGTCACCATTCTTGCTATTAATGTCTATGGTTGAATGACCATGCCTGTTATTGTCTAGCTACGTTTTTTGAAAGTCACGCCTCTCAATGCAACGCCTCTCAACGCGTACCGGTTAAATCAACACAACGGACGATGTCTGTTGGTTGGGGGCTGAGGTATGACTGCGGCAAACATTGCAGGGGTTCTCATGGGGGTCAAGTATGTTGATTCGTTACCAACTCTGAAAGTTATCTAAATTGCATTCTTTTGGTTCCATAGAAAAATAGATATACTTCCCTGTATCTTTGTGGTAATTGTAAAGATGGAAATTCCTGATATCTCTATCTATCATGCAAATCGTTGCAGTTATGATGTTCAGTCATGTACAGAAGGCCCAGACAGGACTAACACTAACTGTAGCGCTACAATCGACTCGATTAGCTCTCAAACAGTCATTGGCTGATGATAACTATGACAGGCGCCCAGAATCGTCATCTATCTGGCGAAGAACAAGATTTCGGTCTGTTTCCCCTCCTCTTATCATGATAAAGGGCTTGGCTTGGCTTGAATCAACGACATATATCCGTTATACTCTCCGCTGTCAATTTTCGATAACGAGGTAAGGCCAGTTTCGTTAACTGAGGACAAAATTACATGCAACATCTCATATCATCATGACTGCGAAACTGCTTCCTGTTGTTGAGACGGTTCCTCTCAAGGCGGGCTCACAGGATTGTGAGACCCTCCGAACATCTATCTTGGAAGAGTTTGCTAGTACGGTCCCGCAGGATTTACGTCTCCCAAAGGATCTCATCGACAATCCTCCAAAGAACGTGACCAATACCCCACGAACATGTGGCATCCTCACTGAACAAGAACTCAATATCACCGAGAACTACGATGCAACAGCACTCTCCGCAGCCATCGCATCCAAAGAATTCGCATCCGTGGCCGTCGTCACAGCATTCGCAAAAAGAGCTATCATTGCGAATCAGCTCACATGTTGTTTGACGCAGTGGTTCATGGAGAAGGCCGTTTTGACGGCTCAGCGATATGATGACTACCTTGAAGAGACAGGCAAAACTGTTGGTCCTTTGCACGGCGTCCCGATCAGTATCAAAGAACATATGCCGATTGAGGATCAGTGGTCTAATGTTGGGTTCTTAAATACACGGGCTTTTGACAAGGACGATTGCCAGATGACGGAGATTCTTCGCAAAGCTAGAGACATCTTCTACTGCAAGACGAACCAGCGTTAAGCTATCATGCACCTCGAAACTACCTCACCTTGGGGCCGAACGTTGAATCCGCACAATATTAACCTTTCGTCGGGAGGTTCTACTGGAGGTGAGGCTGCACTGATAGCTCTTCGAGGTTCGGTCTCGGGAGTCGGAACAGACATTGGTGGAAGTGTCCGTGGCGCAGCTGGCTTCTGCGGTATCTACAGCTACAAGACCACTTCATATATGTTTCCTCAGAAGGGCTTTCTTCCTGCAGGATTTGCCGCTGAACTCAATGTTCTTTGCTCAGCTGGACCTATGTGCACTTCAATACGGGACGTTGATCTGATGATGTCCATCATCTCAGGTTCTAAACCTTGGCTCAAGGATCCACGACTTGTTCCTATCCCTTGGACGGGTAGCCTGGTCGAGAAGAAGCTGGCCAAGAAGAAACCTCTAAAGATTGGTATCATGATGAATGATGGTGTCATCACGCCGCAACCTCCAATCACGAGAGCGCTTGAGTGGGCAGTAGGTGAACTACGCTCCAAAGGTTTGACGTTAAGCCTTTCCAACATTACGGAGCGAAGGAAGCAATAGAAGGCATTCGTCGCGCATACTGGCCCGATGGTGGTAAAGCAGTCAGAGAAGCTCTATAAGCCAAACAAGAGCCAATGCACGATTTGACCCAGTGGATTCTCAAAGACGCCGAAGGCCCAGGCCTAGACACAGCCGGCATCCTGAAGCTGCGCCTGGCCCGGGATGACTTCAGATGCCGCTTTGCAGAGCACTGGGAGTCCCAGGATGTTGATTTTGTCATATGTCCAGTTTTCTTTGGGCCAGCATGTTCCCACGAAACAGCATTCTACTGGGACTACACTGCGTTTTGGAACTATCTAGACTATCCTGGTATTGTTATTCCTACGCCTATCAAGGCTGGTGCGAAGGGTGGCGAGAATTATCCTGTTGATAGTGCACCGTTGAGTAAAGATGAGGAACATGTGAGGAGGCTGTGGACTGAGGGAGATTTTGAAGGGGCGCCGATTAATCTTCAGGTCGTGGGGAGGAAGTATCATGACAATGAGCTCTTTGTGGCGGTTACCGAAATTGACAAGGCTATTAATGCTCCCTGATCAAGATCTTCACGCCAGTTCAGATGGGTTTAGAATTTGCGAGATTGGTAGATTACTATTCATGTAAAAAGAAGTACATAAGTAAAGTTGCCCTCCCATTTCGTGTACGTACATCCGATGATGATAATAGCCGCAGCACTGTGCTTCGACGCAACACTCGGTCTCAAAATGCCAGCTTCTCCTTCTTAACCCCAAAGAGTGACAGTCCGTTCTCATAAGCGCTTTCCCTATCGTCAAGACCGGTTTCCTTCTCATCGGCAATAATTCGCTTCCGGCTCTTCAAAAGCTCAAGCGCAACATCGCGCCATTCAATCTCTGTCTTGTCCTGCTTCAGCTCGGGCGCCAAGTCAAAGTTAAGCTTGATCGATCCGAGTCGTCCATCGCGCTTCTTGAACTGACCATCCACGATCACAGCGTCAATATCAGAGGGTGAGGAATGCGCAATAATGGCACCGATAGGATCTTCCTCGGCTGCGCAGATCATACCGGGGCTGAGAGTATCCCAGATAACAAGATCAGCAACCTTGCCTTCTTCCAAAGAGCCAAGCTGGTCCTCCATGTGAATGGCCCTAGCACCACGAATGGTCGCCAACTGAAACGCTTCCTGAACTTTCAGTTGAATTCCTCCGGGGAACTTTCCAGTGTCTAGGACCTTGTTGTTACGACGGGAACGCTCAGATTGGACTGCGAGTCTCATCTGTGAGGCGATGCTACCGCTGTTGTTGCTGTGACAGTCGATGCCCAGAGAGGCGATAGACTTGGCGTTTTCTTGGAAACACACAGGCCAGCCGTGAGACATTTGGAGTTCGGTCTCTGGGGTTGATGAGACGGCTGCTCCTACTTTCTTAAGCTTTTCGGCGTCGGAGTCGTTCAATGGAGTTGCGTGGGAAAGCAAGATATCCTTTTCCAGTAGACCATAAGCTTCGAGTAAATCTACAAGAGATTGCTCTGTATCGAAGTCAGTTCTTCTGAACTTCAACTAGAAATGACTAACTTACCAAGTAGACTACCCACATAGTGAGAAGTAATAGTCTTGATTCCCAAGCTTCGAACCTTGCTAAAAATACCGACAATAACTTCCTTTGGAAGAAAATAAAAGTCAAATCCAAAACCCATGGTGACACGTCCATCCCCAAAAGGACCACCTTCACAAAGCTGAGTCAATTGTTCAAAGATCCAATCAGGAAGCAGATTCTGGTCCAAGATGAAAGGTTTCCATGTCTTGACTCGGCCTGTGGGAGTATAGCAGTAGATAGAGCGGACACCGGATGAGATGGTCGCTGATAAGGCCGCGCTGTCTATTGATGCGTCAGTTGATACCATGGCATCTGTTGGTGATTCTACTCACTGTGCTCTGGGCTGTATGAGATGTGAGCATGGTCAACAATCATGGTGGTCCCAGCTTCTAGGGCTTCGAGACATCCACCGAGCTGGCCCCAGAATACGTCTTCAGGCTTGTAGCTGTGTGACACCATGTTTCCTTTCCACAAGTCAGCATCATCATTCAAGAACAGACGAGTCTTTCACGAACCAGGGGCCATGTACTCGAGCAACCCATGATCAGCATGTCTGCCCTTTACCTGCGTTTGCCAAACATGGTGGTGTGTATCAATGAAGCCTGGCGTGATAAGCTTAGCTGTACAGTCGATAACTTCAGTTGACTCAGATGGCGGGTCGATCTGGTCAGCAATGCGAGTAATTTTGTTCCCTTCGATCAAAAGCGAATGATTCTTTAGAGGTACAATAGTATCATCGCCGGGCCCCCGAGGGACCAACAAAGTGGCGTTCTTAAATAAAATAGAAGCCATTTTAGTGTCGTTTCTAGTAGCACTGCAGGTAAGGCAAGACAATATAGAACAAATCAAATAGTTAAGGAATTTTCGGTTGCACAACCTCTATATATACGATTTTCCGACAACCTATTCAGTGATGATTCTCACCTCATTCCAGATGAGGGGTTGCTGCATTATGGTGGGTTAGCTGAGCATACGATTGGCTGCTGATAGCCTATTCGTCCTTTGTAGGATTTCTCGAATTCCTCTCGCGACGCGAGATCAAGCAGCGACTGGAGCGAGACAATGATATCACGTCAGCTCTCTATATCAAAGCATTGTTTCCTGCAGCGTGTTGCAATAGGCATCTGTTCTGCGTCGCCGTAACGTTATTCAATGCCATAGTATATTTTTTTACGTGATACCATTCACTATCATGTTCGATGCAAAATCGTAGGTTACTCTCATGATGTTTATAACCGCTAAGTCCGTGAGGCTTATTGGAATTGCCTGTCGTGATGTTCGGCATTTTACATTAAAGCCGACAGTTCCGATAAGATCCAAGCGGGTCCGAGAAGCATAGATAATGGTCCTCTGGAAAACGTAAAATCACGGAATGGAAGAATATGACGAGCATCACCATTGGCGATCTCGATTAAGGCACCAATGGACACAACTCTACCGCGCGCGCTGACCTCTCTGATTATCAAGCAGAATACGCTTATCAGCACAACCAGATAATCACCTAAAACTGACAACAAGTCTTACCGGCTATTCACGGAAGCACACTCTAGTCGAATGGCTACACATTACTGAATTGTAGTTGCTAAAGGTCTGGCAGTCTCCACGAGCTTTCCGTCTAGAATAAAGGATTAATTATCCGCGTCTCGAAGTTTGTAAGACGCGCGCGCTTGTCAGTTCGCTGATCCGGGCTGTATGAGGCGTAATAGGACCACGCTTTCTCAACAATGGGGGCTTGGTGTAGGGGTATCACGTTCGCTTTGCATTGTTCCAAATGCTTGCGAAAGGCCGGGGGTTCAAATCCCTCAGCCTCCATTTTTTGCTTATGTCCATTTCATTTTACCTTTTTTCTTTATCTTTACCATGCTTGGACTAGACGAACTTTCAGTGGAGTATCATAGTAGCACCGTAGCTGGAGATGTGGTTTTGCTAAAGCCGCGGCGTGGGTGGAAACTCAGAATGCATCTTAACGCGACGTGGCAAAATGAAGGTATCGTGATTCACACGAGTGGAGGGCAGTGGTGAGTTTTGGAGGTTTTACCAAAAAAGAAAACGTGGCGTCCATCTGGTACAACGTCCAGCCACCGACTCATCTGACAAGTCAGCTCCCGTAGAATGGGGCATGATCAGAAAAGCCTTCATCAAACGGACTTTTTGTTCCTGCGCGTCAAGACAACCATGGACAAGGTTCAAAAAAGAGCAAAAGAAACTCCGGTGCGGGGAATCGAACCCCGCTCGCCGCGGATCTTCAGGAATGAAAACGCGGTATGCTAACCGATACACCACACCGGATGTTTGATGTTAGTCAGCATCGTAATTATATTTTATATACTCCAGGTTACGCAGCGTCTAAGAACGTAGCACCATGCATCCAGCCAGCATTAAGCAACGAGAGGTGTAAAACTGAAATAGCATAACTTCTCTGTAGGTTTTCTTTTCTTTTTTTTTTCTTTTTTTTTTAATTTATCTATTTTAAGTTAGTTATCGTATCTTGCTCCCTTTTACGCCAACTCGGTGCCATGGTGTCAACCGTACATGAACCACAATAACGATATTTCTTGCTCAGCACCCTTCAACTTCACCGTATCCCGGTCTACCAGACGCCCAATTAGTACCAACCATTACTTTCAGCTTTGTAAAACCCCGGAATTGCTTATATAATAATCCTTTCTACCATGTATTACACTTTCATCACGTACTACCTGTTTATCATGGCAAGCAGCTGTGGAAGAAATGAAGATATCTTGATGGTCCAGGGTAGCGATCGACAGGGGTGCTCAACCCAAGGAGATTAGCGACAAATGATTCATCACGTGTCTGGAGCCAGTCCCAAAGATCCTTTCTCCATAGAATTAAGAATAGGCCTCGGCCTTCCCTAAATGCGAATAAGCTACAGCCCAACGTTGAAACAGGTCCAACCTCGGACATCTCATCAAAGGGTTCTGCGCTAAATGCCGCCACAGCCGTAGCGCCGCCCATGATCCCTGCCCTGTAGGGCTGTGCCGCTGTGATTTTAAACACCGGGACCGAAACATGTCGAGACCCCTGCATGAAATCTTTCGGGACCGAGAAAATGCCCATCATCAAAAGATCTGCCTTCCAGGGTTGCTTTTTTGCTGGATCGAGTATGAGCGGTCCGGCAGGCTAATCGTTAGCCTGGTAGATGTCACTGTATTACTGGTTGGAGACCGAATCATCTGAAATTGCTATTCAGAATGAAACCGTCAATTTCTTCCCGTAATCTACGGGTAGTGACCGTTGAGAAACTCGGTCCCGAAGGTTTGTTCATATATGCGATGATACCAGTATCATTGCAAGTGGCGATGGTAACAAAACATATATAATCAGTTGAGTATCTTGGCTTTGAATGTTACCAAACAGCTCAACCAAACACTCTTTCTTTGACTTTGTCTTCTTCATTCACAGAATACCTCACAAACACCTTCACAATGAAGGGAAGCTCCACTTTCCTCCTTGCCTCCAGCACTCTGTTGAGCGCTGCAAGTGGTCTACAACTCCATAAACGCGACAACCCAGCCGTCGTCCCTGTCAACTTCGAGAGAGAAATCAGAGATGCCTCTGAATCTCTCAAGAGGCGAGCAGACGACAAGACCACCGAGATGAAGGTTGACAAGCACGGCATGACCTGGCTCTACTGGGCCAACTTCACCATCGGCACACCACCCCAACAGCTCTACTCTGAGATCGACACTGGCAGCGCTGAACTTCTTGTCTTGACGGACGAGATTGAAGTTTGCAAGGGCGATCAAGTCGAGTGTACCGGGAATATTTTCAGCACTGGAAAGTCAAGGACCTTTGGCTGGGTTGACAGTGAGCCTGAAGTCTCCGGCTCCTTTGGAAGTGGCGAGGCTTGGTCTGGATATTACGGTACTGATACTTTCACTCTTGGTGACGCGACAATTGATAACTTTCAATTTGTTGCAACAACCGAATTCAACGCCACTGGTTCTGGAATCTTCAGTGTCTTTGGAATCGGTCTTGCCGACTCTCAGCTTTCCCAGAAGAAATATGCCAATCTTCCCTATGCTCTTGCTCAAGCTGGGGAGATCAACACACCCGCCTACAGTCTTTGGCTCGACAGCGATCAAAAGGGTCAATTCCTCTTTGGTGGTGTCAACAAGGCCAAGTACAAGGGTCCTCTCGTTTCATTCCCCATTCCCAAGAACAACAAGAACGGCAAGGCAGACAGACTCCTGGTCGTGATGGAAGGCTTCGGCACAAGCAGCAACGGGAAGTACTCCGGAATGGACTTCACGCCTCGCCCCGTTATTCTGGACTCTGGAAGTGTCAAGAGCCAACTGAATGCAGAGATGCTCATGCACATCGTTGAGAACTTTGACGACATTGGAATCGTCGCGACTCCCGTTGGCGGACAGGCGCCCTGCAATGTCAGCGAGAAGTATACTGTGGACTTTACATTCGGAGAGCTCACTTTCAAAATCCCTTTGAAAAACTTCCTCATACAACCTTCCCAGGAATTTGGTATGGATGGTGTGCCTTACTGCAGGTTCAACTTCAATCCTGAAGGCACTCTGCTTCTTTTGGGCGACGACTTCCTTCGGGGAGCCTATCTTGTGTACGACTACGAGAACATGGAGATTTCCATGGCCGAATACAATCCCGACGGAGGCAAGGATGACATTCACGAGATCGTTAAGAAGGTCCCTGGAGCTGAGAAGCTCAAGGATGTCCCGATGAAGTTCGACGTCTGGGATGGAACTGCATTTGGTGACCCGACCACGGCTCCTACATATGTTACGGCGGCTACTATGACTCTTCTCAACGGCGGAACTGCTACGGAGGCTACGGTGACCGGCGACCCTAGGGAGACTAACCCGGGTCTCAAGGTGGCTAAGCCGACAGAGACTGGGGAGTCCAAGGACAAGAAAGATGATGAGGATAACGTAGCGACAAGAAGTTTGCCTGGAAGCGCTATGGCTGCTATTGTTATGGGTGCTATTGCTGGAGCGATGTTCCTGTGGTAGAATTATGAGCAATAGAAGAAGCATACTGTAGCATGTTAAATACCTTTGAATGATAAATCTATACAAACATAAAATCTAGAAGTCAATTGGTGTTTCGTCCGTCTTTTCTTCCAACCATGGAGATGCTACGTGAATGAGATGCAAAGACAATCGAGTTTCCGGTTGTGTCAAAGGAAATATCCACCGCCGGTGTCCAATTTGAGGTAGAAAATTCATAAAGACAAGTAAGAAAGAAAACTTACTTAGAGACGAGAGAAGCAAAAAGAATGATCACGCTGGGGATCGAACCCAGAATCTTCTGATTCGTAGTCAGACGCCTTGCCATTGGGCCACGCGACCTTATCTTGCTTGGAGAAAGTTTGTCAGTTTTAACACTAAGTTGATCGCAGGCGCGAAACATCGTCCTTGGACTAGAGATATGTGACTCTAGGCCCACGGGCACATCCCCAGGGCAGAGATCACTGACGAGAGAGTATTTGTTAGACTTGAAGGGTTGTCTCAAGCAATTACCACTACAGGAGAGATCTTATCGACAGGGCCTAAGCGAGTGCTCAATGTCACCAACTAACCGCGAAATCTTAACCTGAGTCGGTATGAGCTAAAGTGAATCATCCTGTGTTCTACTCTCAAAAGGGTAATAAGCTCGCTGAAGATCAGCCTATCAGCCATCACCAGATCGGTCCACTAAGATGTCCACAAGGCACAGGTCGAGGAGACAAATGCGGGTGAACATTTCCGTTTATTTTTACGGCTGTTAGTATCCACTGTCTCGGAGAAGTGCCCGGCTTGGAATGACAGTCCAGAGTCAATGCTTGTAACGAGTTATAGGCTGAGTTCCACGTTATGCACTCAACAGAAAACCCGTATCATTTTCTCACAAAATCAACACTTCGGACTTGGCTTCCCCATTTAACTCGCTCAATGTTGAAGATCCAGAATCCGATCTCTTGAAATTGCCTGACTGCGGCAAGAGTCTTAGTTATTACCCGAGGCTGGAATGCTGTGACGCCTCAATTCCTGCCCCGTGCAAATTGGCGACGTTGTAACTTTCTGCAGTGACCCAATTGGCGGTGCTGGAACGAATCCGGAAATGGAACGCCCTGGCTATCAAGTTTGATGCAGGCACACTCCGTAGCGAGACGAAACCTCAGAGTCTAGATCAGAATGGACAGCCAACGTCTTAGAGTCCCCTACGTATCAAGCGGCATAATAAGGGTGGTATGCCCTGTTGGTCTCGCGCGTGCTGGTTCGAGGTTTTGGCTGTGTGCCGTGTCATCTTGGCACAGTTACCTTTCCAGTCACGACATTATGGTTCGAGTTCTTGACTTTCTTACTTTGATGTTGAGCTTGGTACTATTCGCACAAGCTCAACAACCTGCCTCTCCCGGAGGAAACGCCAGTGACACCGCCACCTCTCCCTGTTTTGTATGGATTAACCGGTAGTCGCGCCTCAGTGGATGTCTGCTGATCATCACAGTCGTCCTGCCTCGAAGGGCTATATAACGACGACCCACAATACGAACGAAACATCGCCAGGATATGCGACGACAAAGGCTTCTTTAAACAATTAGACGCATGCATGGACGGCGATTGCGGCATTGGTGATGACTTGCGTATGAGCAACCGGCGTCCATTGGAGGGCTGAGAACTAAAATGATTTAGGGTTCCACTTCTGGAAAGAGCTGAAGTGTCATTTACCAGTCACGGATCGACGGCATGTAGTTAACGTGACGGCCTTGGTGTTTGGAATTCTGGCATTCATATTCTTCAGCATGAGATTCATCTCGAAGATTTCTGAATTCGTACCATATGGAGTTGACGACACCCTGATCCTGGTAGCATTCGTACGATACTTCTATCACCATTCAAGGTTGGAGCTGATGTTTAATAGCCGATTGTCATCGCATCAGTTGTATTCATTTTTGTTTGTGCGTGCCCTCATTATACGGTGATATCACCATGCTGACGAACGTGTAGTGACTTCGAATGGACTGGGGCTTGATATTTGGCACGTACGTGACAAGAACATCACAGCACATTACCAAGTATACATATAAGTTTCTCATCGTTGTCACAGACAATTCTAACGTGTCTTAGTTTATCATAGCCTTTGCGTTCTGTTACGCTATGCCACTGGCTCTGATCAAGTTATTTATTCTAGCCTTCTTCCTACGAGTATATCCCGACCCCAAGTTCCGACGCGCTGTACACATAACTATGGGTTTCATCGTGTTGATGACGATTGGATATGGTATAGTGTTTACCTGGCAACGAAAACCGCTACGGATGTTTTGGGACGGTTGGAAGGAAAAGGATCCTCCTGGAAAGATGCTGGACACCAATGCTTCAGCCATAAGCCATGGCTCGATAAACGTCGCGCTGGATGTCTGGACGATGATCCTTCCCATGACGCAGCTATGGAAGATCGGCATCAAGCAGAAAAAGAAATTTGGCATCATTGCCATGTTCAGTGTAGGAGTTTTGTAAGTCTGATTACATCCATGGAAGCTAGGTATGGTACTAACGAAAACGCAAAGTCTAACTGCTGTCAGTACGGTGCGCATTCCGTACGTGACAAGCTTCGAAACATCAAAGAACTCGACTTGTAAGTGCCGCTTCAAGGCGAGAGTGACAATTCTAACAAGGGACGCAGCGGATTCTGTTGAGACCATCGTCTGGTCAGTCATTGAGTCATGTGTGGGAGTCATGGTAGCTTGCATGCCTGGTGCGCGTCAGTGTGTACGCGATATAACAGCACGTGTCAGACGCAGGAGAGTTGAGGAGGGGGAGAACAGGACGAGCATCTTTGTTGATAGGTCTTTGGCGACGATTGTTATGACGAAGCAGCAAACGACATACGGGACAGGAAGTTCCGATTCGGGGAGTATGGCAAAACCTTATGTTGCAGCTGAAATGAATAGATAGAGTAGCGTCTGATTCAAAGAAAGTCAAGATTAAAGAGAGAAGTTCCATATTAAGTGATATCTCAAAACGTTGCAGTGAAGAGCAATCCATAAACCAATTATTTGCGCACATCCACGCCACCTATTGCTTAACATCAATAAACCATTGACACTTCACAAATTCCAGTCAACAACCAGTGAGGTTCTTATGTACTGCTACTCTTGAAAGCTCCCTCGTCGCGAATCCTGTTTAAAAATCTCAAAACAGCCGGTGTAACCTCCTCTGGCTTCTCAAGCTGAGGTGCATGTCCAGCACCCTTAACAGCAACAACCTCGCTATCCTTGAAGTTGGAAGCGACCCAGCGAGCCTCCTCCAGAGGATCACTCCAATCGGGATCCGCATCGCCATAAACAGCAAGCACGGGAGCCTTGACCTTGCTAAGGTACGGCTCAACGACAGCGTGGTCTGTGGAGAGAGTAGCATGGAATGCCTTCCAGCGTCCAGGGCCGGTAAGCATCTTGATTGATCGGTCTACTCGCTCTTGCTTCTTATCGCCGAGGCCAGGCCAAAGCTTAGGCGCGTAAGACTTCCAGATAATAGGACCGGTAGGACAGTTCATCGAAAGACGGAAGAGACTCGCGACGAGCTTGCCGGTGCCAGGACGGAGGAATGCGCCGATGAGGATGAGACCAGCAACCTTTTGAGGTTGGCTTCCAGAGGCGATTGTCGCAGCTGCGCCAGATAGTGAAGCGCCGACAAGCACGGCAGGGCCACCACCGTAAGCGTCAATGAGGGTAATGAGATCGTCAGCTGTGGCTTCATCGCCGTAACGCTTGAAGGTAGTGGAGCTGTCGCCGTGTCCCCGGAGATCCACTGTGGCTACTCGGTACCCGGCTTTGCGGAGTTCGGTAGCGAGAGGGTCATATGCATCTCGGAAATCTCCCATGGCTGGGGAGCAGATGACGAGAGGGCCTTCCCCAGAGATATCAACGGCGAGCTTACCACCGTCGGTTTCGATATAAGTGAGAGGCATTGCGGAGTTATGAACTAAGATGAGATTGGATGAGATGAGGTGCTGGAAGATAAAGGGTATCTGAATAGATGGTAGGAGTCTAGCGTGAACTGTTGTCTGATCGAAATAATCCTTTACAACTAGCGGGATGTAGAATATATATAGTCATTTCTATCTGATCAAATGCCGGGTTACTCGGCAGTGTTTGCATCTCTTGAAGGCGAGACTCGGCCGATGCCGAGAGTGTTATCATTGATTGGGTCGCCCAAAAGCACGAGAAAATGCCGAAACTAACGCGAGAGCGAAACATGAGCGACATCTAAGTTATGATTGGTTGGCTGGGCTGGATTATCATTACTCCACCTTAAAACCGATAGACTAACCCAAGAAGGCATTTGCACTTATTGGCAGATCTCATGCATTGAGCATTCATTTCTGTATGTGTGTGGCCTTAAGTCCAGCTGGGTGCTGTTATTTCCGACTCCTACGGAACCTTTGATGCATTGACAGGTCGCATTCGTGCTGGCTCGGCGCCGAGATTGAGGTCGAAGGTACTGTAGTGTATCATCGGCACTTCCATGATTAAATTCAGGAATGCACCAAAACTGCCGCCATTTCAAAACAAAACTGCATTTATGTCCTTTCTACCTCCTACTTATTTTAACAAATGCCTAAGAACTTCACACACGGCATTGCCAACCTCGGTACACTTAGCAGACCCTCCCAGATCTCCCGTCCTGGTTTCTAACCCACCATTCTCCTTTGTATCCAAGACCTTGACAATTGCTTGCTCAATCGCAGAAGCCTCCTTCTCCATAAGGAATGAGTAACGAAGCATCATGGCCAAACTCAGAATTTGTGCAACAGGATTGGCGAGGTTCTTGCCCGAGATATCCGGCGCACTGCCGTGGACCGGCTCGTATATACCCTTGCACGGTCCGTCTCCTGGAATTCCGGCAAGACTGGCACTAGGTAGCACGCCCAGTGTGCCAGTCAAGCCTCCAGAGATGTCAGAGATGATATCGCCAAACGTATTGTCGGTATGAATGACGCTGTGGTTGAAGCGTGCGGCGTCTTTTACCATGAGCATCGCCAGACTATCTGCAAGTTGATGCTTCAACTCCACGTCGGTGAGTTCCTTTTGAAAGATCTCTGTAGTCACGCGACGCCAGAGGCGCCCGCTCGCGAGAACGTTGGCCTTGTCAGCACTCCAAACAATAGGTTTTCCTTCAGCGCCTGTGCTGCTATGCAAGATTCTTGCAACGGCAGCACTCACACGGGCCAGTCTTTCAACCTCTGGACGTGAGTACACCCAAAGGTCAGATGCCACATCAACATCTTCCTTCTTCTCGCCAAAGTAGGCGCCACCGCAGTTCTCTCTCACCACAATGAACTTAAGGCCCTCGACGAGCTCGGGTTTGATAGGCGATGCTCCGATGAGACTTGGAACAAGAATCTCACAAGGTCTCAGATTGGCGAATGCATCGAGTTTTTGGCGCAGTTTCAAAAGTCCAGACTCAGGCGTGGGATCAGCGCCAGCCCACTCTGGACCGCCAATGCTGCCGAAGAGAACGGCGTCGCTTGCAAGTGCTTTTTCAAGGACGGCTTCGGTGACGGGTGTGCCGTGCTTGTCAATACTGCAGCCACCGACGATTTCTGTGTCTCTTTCAAAGTGTAGGTCTGGACGGCTGGCTTCAATTATGTCGAGGACTTTGAGAGCCTCGGCCATGATCTCGGGGCCGACATGATCGCCGGGGAGGATGAGTATGCGAAGTGTTTTGGGAGACATTGTGATAGATGGGTTACTTTCTTAGTGAATGACAATCTGGAGTATTAGGGGAGTTGATAGAATGGTGTCTTGTCTCTTATCCTACCATGGTCCTGGGGTCGGTTATCTTACTTTTCCGATGTCGGAACAGCTTACTGTAACATCCGGTTCCGGGGAAGTTTGCATGTTCCTGTGATGGAAATTTGAGGGGAAACAAGAAGAGGGGGACTCCACTATCGGTTGGTGATGCATTTGGGTATGGAGTGTGCCGCCTGATGTGATGGGTGTGGGGTTGAATTAAACAGACGCAACAGCTGCTAATCATAAGCGGCTATATCAATTGAGATTGTCGTTGCAATTAAATCTTTGAATCATCGAATCATCATCCAAATATTATTTACAAAAGCTTTTATCCAACATGTCTACTCGTCTCCAAGGAAAGGTTGCCATCGTTACAGGCGGTGCATCAGGCTTCGGCAAAGGTATCGCAGCCAAATTTGTCTCCGAGGGCGCCAACGTCATCATCACCGATCTCTCCAAAGACGCAGGTGAAGCTGTCGCATCAGAGCTCAACTGCCTCTTCTTTCGAGCCGACGTTACCAAACCTGATGACTGGCGCGCAGTTTTATCTCTTGCGCTCGAAAAGTTTAACCAGCTAGATATCGTGGTCAACAATGCTGGAGCGACTTATGCCAATAAGCCGACCCAGGATGCCACCGAGGCAGACTTCGATCTGGTGATGAATGTCAATGTTAAGAGTGTGTTCCACTCTACGAATATTCTTGTACCATATTTCATGAAGGAGAAGAGGCCTGGATGCTTCATTCAGGTTGCTTCGACGGCGGGAACTCGACCTAGACCTAACTTGACGTGGTACAATGCTTCCAAGGCGGCTGTCATCAACGCGACCAAGACTATGGCCGTTGAATATGGGCCTCATCAGATTCGCTTCAACTCTGTGTCGCCAGTAGTGGGAAGCACCGGAATGTGAGTGAAATTTGAAGAAACCTTCAGTAATATTGCTGATTTTGCCAGGACACATCTCTTCATCGGCAAACCTGATACAGAGGAGAATAGGAAGGGCTTCGTATCTACCATTCCTTTAGGACGACCGTCAACGCCCAGCGACATCGCCAACGCTTGCTGCTATTTGGCCAGCGACGAGGCCAACTTTATTACTGGAGTCAATCTAGAGGTATGTGCTACTGCTGTTTTGCGACGTTTTAGAATGCTGACATCTGGACTCGACAGGTTGATGGAGGTCGTTGTGTGTGATTCTGGGGTAGCAATGATATCATTTACAATAAACTTACACTATGATTAACTTCAGCAATGCTCATCGTCAGAATGCCTGAATCAACTCTGTGTTTCTTTGAATGTCAATCCAATCAGATAATTATCTCCATGTTAACCCATGTTCCACTGATAAAGAAACCATGCCCAGTCAGTGTATTGTCTCAATTCCTACAATCTCAACTGACCCTAATGCAATCGCATACTGTCTGCAATATAAGCGATGATGCTTGTGCTATGAGCAATTTGTTGATTGTCCTGCGACATCAGTCCCTCCATTCAGAACAAGCCCCGAGGTGCCCGGCATCGGACCGGGCACATGAATTGGCGCCCGCTTGCTGTGAGATAGGCTATTGAGCCCCTGTATCACCAACAGGGCGGGGTAATCACAGGGACCCGGGCTTCCCCGCCGGACGTGATAGCGCCCGTGATAGGGACCTGTAGCACCGGCCCCGCTTTATGTTCCTGTGAGCTTCAGAGATTACGTCAAGCTCTCCTCCTCAATTCTCATACGATGTAGAATTGCTGTATATCAGGTCAACTGAGGAGAGGCTGTCGGAAGTTCTATTGATCTTGTATCATCTTTTCATATCGCCAATACGTACATCTGCACCTACACAATGGCCAACCTATACACCCTTCCTTTCACACTCCAGGATGCCGATCTCCTTCATCTCAAGTCCTATGTTCATGGCGAATTTGTCTCAGCGAAAGATAACAAAACTTTTGAAATCATCGACCCAGGCACTGGGGACCCTTGGGCAACATGTCCCGACTGTAACGTCGCCGACGTTGAGCCCGCTATAGCCTCTTGCTATGATACTTTCCAGAGCTACTCCAAGACGACATCCCGGCAGAGAGCTAAACTCCTCATGAAGTGGCATGAGCTCATCCTGGAGTCCAAAGAGGACCTTGCCAAGATTCTCGTTCATGAGACCGGAAAAACACTGGCCGAGGCTCGTGGAGAGATCGACTACGCTCTTACCTTCGTCTGGTGGTTCTCTGGCGAAGCAGATCGAGGAGAGCATGGAACAACCATGACCTGCAGTGTTCCGGGTAGAAGGGGCATGACGACTAAGCGACCCATTGGTGTCGCGGCAGCTCTCGTACCCTGGAATTTCCCCATCGCGCTCGCCCTTCGTAAGGCAGCGGCAGCGTTGGCAGCTGGATGCACTATGGTCGTCAAGACCTCGCCGGAGACTCCTCTGACAGCTGTCTCTGTCGCGCATCTCGCCACAAAAGCAGGCTTTCCAGCAGGTGCACTTAATGTTCTCACCACAAGCCTTGAGAACACTCCGGCTGTGGCCGAGTCGATGTGCCTGGACCCAAGGGTTAAAAAGGTCAGCTTCACAGGTAGCACGAGGGTGGGTAAAATGATCTCAACCCTATGCGCAAAGGACCTCAAGAAAACGACACTTGAGCTCGGTGGGAATTGCCCTTTTATTGTCTTCGATGACGCCAACGTCGACCAGGCGATGGAGCAGCTCATGAATCTCAAGTGGCGACATGCTGGTCAGGCCTGTGTGTCGTCGAACCGCCTCTTCGTGCAGGCCGGTATTTACGATTCCTTCGTTGAGAAGCTCATCGACCAAGCAAAAGCGTTGAAGACTGGTCATGGCATGGAGGAGGGCACTATTATGGGTGCCCTAACAACCCCCAGAGGATTGGATAAGGCAGAGGAGCTGTACAAGGAAGCCGTCGAGAAAGGTGCGAAGACGGTTCTGGGTAATGGAAAGCGAGAAGGAGGACGGGGCTACTTTATGAAACCTACGATCCTTACCAACATGACCGATGACATGGCGATAACAAACGACGAGATATTTGCGCCAATTCTGGGTGTATACCGCTTTGACACTGAGGAAGAGGTTACCAAGAGGGCGAACGACACGCCGTATGGGTTGACGAGCTACGTGTTTACCAAGAATGTCGATAGACTCATGAGAATGTTTGAGAACCTGGACGCAGGCATGGTAGGATTGGTAAGTCGTCTCAATATTCTTCTGCTGGATTGATACTGACTTGAAGCAGAACGTTGGAAACTGCTCTTCAGCTGAGGCACCCTTTGGGGGTATTAATGACAGTGGGCATGGCAAGGAGAGTGGAAAAGATGTTGCAATTAATGAGTTCCTGATTACGAAGACTGGAACTCTATCTATTGAAGGACACTACTGAAGTACTTGTATGGAGGTTCATCAATAACAATCAGTTGTTTTCTGTTCTCTATTGTACAATGAAGAAAGTCCTTCAAGAGCTTAGACTGGATAAGCGACGCCATGATGTTTCTATCGGTGCCATCTTCCAGACGCTTGGACACGTCCTTCGTTGGATCATCCTCCATTGAGAAACGTGGCAGCTAGCTTCAACGATAGCTTCACCGCTCCACACGTACAACAATGGAGGAATGGAACCGCGGGACAGCTCCGAATCGTTGACTCGGCAGATGAGACATAGTGGCACGCTCCGGAGGCTGATCAGCTATCTCGGACAACCCCGCCCCCTAGTGTCCTAGCGCATGCAGCTTCCAATGTAGATCACGAGAACCGTGCTTATGGATCAAGAATCTGGGGTTGCGGGGCGGTTAAACTGTCTTCAGCATAGTCTGTATGTTGGATGTCGCGTTGCTTTAAATGATGATAAAGGAGCTTGGTATGGTGCTCATAAGATTACATCCAAGCAAGATCACAGGAACATGCGTTTAGCAACATCTTTACACGTCAATCATTGAAACCTCACGACTCCTTTCTATCCTCAATGGCCAAGCATACAACCGCCTACAACAGGCTGGTAACTGTTGCTGTTGCCTTCGGGTCCCTTGTAAGTCATTCCTCGTCCATCAAAGTGCGGTGCTGATACACCTATAGACCTACGGCTATTGTTCGTCAGTCATCGGAAGCACGATCGGACAGCCAGGATGGTACAACTTCTTTGACCTGCCCATGCAGGGCGAACCAGGCTACGGTACAACGACTACACAGGCCATCTCGACCGCGAACGGTATATACAGCGCAGGTGGCGCAATTGGTACACTGTTTATCATGTGGGCTGCGACTGCCCTCGGTAGAAAGAGGTCGATTCAGATCGGAGGTGCTTTTGCCCTACTGGGAGGAGCTTTACAGGGCGGTGCAGCCAACTTGGGGTAAGTTATGACGATTCTTTTATGATGATCGAAGTCTAACGAAGGCGTCAGCATGTTTCAGGCCGGGCGAATCTTAGCAGGCATCGGTATTGGTATTCTTGTCACCGTCTGCCCGATGTACATGGGCGAGCTCGCACCACACGACAAAAGAGGCTGGCTCGTAGGTCACCACGCCATCTTTCTCGTCTTTGGCTACATGCTTTCCGGTTGGCTTGGATACGCATGCTACTTTACAACCGAAAGTATGCCGGACTTTGCCTGGAGGTTCCCCTTGTGCATGCAATGCCTCGCTCCCTTGGTACTGCTCATAACCTCTGCTTGGATCCCTGAATCCCCACGTTGGCTTCTGCAGAAGGGTCGCGTTGAGGATGCGTGGAAGGTCATCCGTAACTTGCGAGCATCCCCAGAGGATCCTGATGAGCAGGTCGCTCGGGAAGAGATCTACCAGATCAAAGAGCAACTTGCTTTGGATACCGCCAAGCTTGAGACTCTCGGATGCGGACCTTGGTTGGCTGTGTTCAAGAAGAAGAGCTATCGTAAGCGCATGGCGATTGGCTTCCTTACTCAATGGGGTGCCGAATTCGCTGGCCCTCTCATCATCGTACGTCACCTCCATACCCAATGCTCTTACCCTTTTCTGAAGAATTGACTCTGACCTCTTTAGAACAACTATTCGGTCATTCTTTACACCAATCTCGGTCAGACTGGATCCATGCCACTCCTACTTTCCGCCCTGTGGCTTACCACCGCCGGCATCATCTACAACCCACTGGGCGCCTGGCTGCATGACAAGGTCAACTCGCGTCGCTGGATGTTCATGACTGGTCTCTTTGGCTGTCTGATTACGACCAGTGGCCTCGCTGCCTGCATTGCCGAGTTCTCCGGAACGTCAAATAAGGCAGGCAATGCGGCTGGTGTGTTCTTCGTCTTCCTCTATCTGGCATTCCAAGGGTATGTTTTACTCCATATCAAATGCTATCATATTCTAACTAGCTAACACACCCAGAACTCTTTGCGATACAACCATGTATATCTACGTGTCAGAAATCTTCCCAACCGAGATCCGTCCCATTGGTATGGGCTTCTCCCTCTTCGGTCAGTTTGCAAGCACCCTCATTTTGCTTCAAACAGCCCCAATTGGATTTGTCAACGTTGGTTGGAAGTACTACCTCGTCATCATCGTTTGGTGCATCTTCTTCATTCCCATCGTTTACTTTTACTTCCCTGAGACGGCCAATCTGTCTCTTGAAGAGATCTCGGCCCGATTCGGCGATGATGTCGCTGTGCATGTTCACGATGTTTCCGAAGAGCAGCGCAAAGAACTTGACAACTACCTGACCAAGGTGGATGTTGCGCACATGGAGGACTCGGAACCAAAGACCAAGGCCGTGGTCTAAAGTGGTCTACAGGGAACAAGGCGAAGAGGCAATTTGGGCGTTGATGCACAGGTAATTAATTTGTTTTATATGATTTCAATTTACATTTGCCGCTATAAATGTTATGAACCTTCCCATATTGATGTCCAACAATAATTCCATTCGAAATGACGTTTGTGACGGTGAAACATCTCCCATTGCTAGCTGTTGTATGCCTGGTCTTCTTGATCAGAATTTGTGGGTAAGTGTCGAAGTCGCCTATTTTTCAGAAACTAATATTGTCGTTGCACGTCGTCTTTAATCGATTCTTATGCAGACACCTCAATTATGACTTGTGACTGAAACTTGATTGTGATATTCATTATGTACGCCAGGCATCCACCTCCACCGAAATCTCGTGATCTCGGCAGTGAGCGATGCAAATGCAACACAACAGATCAGGCAATCTGGAGAGACAACCGGGGGAACTAGATCAGCTCCGTCACTCTCTCTTGCACACCTCCACATCTGAAGGAGGTTGGGAACAAGTGCTTCTTGGCTGGTGTAGCGTTGAACCACTAGTCAATCCCGGAGCGCCCCCGCAGTGGTACGCTCCAGATGTACACCCTCCGAACTATGAGGCCATCAAATGTAAGAACCGAAGACCATGCCGAAGCATTAGCGGTCCGCATACCCCAGAAAATGGGGAGCGGGGAATGGGATCATGGGGTCTGGTGTCAGAAGTCAACTCCGGGGAAGAGGGTATAGAAGGACCTGTCAAGTTCAAGTCACAGGATCAGAACCTGCTAGTCTGTCAAACCTCAACTGCGCTCCCCAACAGCACTCAATATGGGCAACGCAATCTTACCTGAAGACATGTCTCTTCACTACACAGACTATGATAGCCTTCCTGACCCTCGAAGAGTCTGGTCTGGCACCCCAGGGTCCCGTGAAGAGGGTCTGGGCCGTCTTGTCCTCCTCACGCCAGAAGTGGTTGCCAATGCAGCAGCTACATGCATCAAAACAGGACGTCGAACGTCATTGAATTGGGACTTGACCAAGCTGGATATTGCCAACTTCAATCGAGCTCCAGCACAGCACCACATCATCTCACTTTTTGATGGTGTTGCATACGATGATGTTTACATCTTCAACCCACAACAGTCATCTCAATGGGATGGCCTCCGCCATTTTTCAGCTCCGGCGCCTACCAAGTCGGACCCAGATCGCCGGCTCTTTTATGGAGGCATGACTTCGGTTGAGATCCAGGACAGAAACAATACACGCATAGGCATACAACACTGGGCCAAAGAAGGAATTTGCGGACGTGGTGTCTTGCTAGATTATGTTGAATATGCTGCACGGCATTCGATAACATACTCCACATTCTCAAACCACTCAATACCGCTCCATACTCTGCTTGATATTGCGAAGGAACAAAATACTCTGTTCCGTCGGGGAGATATCCTTTTTGTTAGAGTCGGAATCACCAAGGAGTGGGATCAACAGATGAGTGAGGCTGATAAGCTTGCATACGGCCAGAGCACCGACCCACAACATGCCGGTCTCGAGGGCACAGAAGAGATGTTGAAATGGATTTGGAACGAAGGCTTCTCTGCAGTAGCCAGCGATTCTATCTCTTTTGAAGTCTATCCCAAGCAACCATTTTACAGACGAGAGGGAACAGATACTACAGTGCCGGGGTTGTTTATGCATGAGTACCTGCTTGCGGGGTGGGGAATGCCCGTTGGTGAGCTCTTTGATCTAGAAGGGCTCAGTCAAATTTGCAAGGAAGAGAAGAGGTGGGAGTTTTTTGTGACATCGGCGCCTCTAAATATGCCTGGAGGCGTAAGTAGTCCTCCCAATTGCATAGCTATATTCTAAATTCAAGCAAATATCTCGACAGATAAAGGTTCCACGTATTATGGCCTCCTACTAGATTAGAAGCCTTTTGATTCCAACACTTGGAAGATCCTGACAAACTTCGTAGCTAAGCCCCAGCAGTTCAACTTCTGCAGCATCCTCTGGGCATCGTTGCTAATGGCAGGAGTGGAGCCGGGAGCGCCGATATCCTGAACAGATCCACAGCTCGCTGGCCCGCCTGCTTCAATCCATTTCACTACAGTTCGCCTCTGGGATATGTTATGGTCATGGAGATCAAGGCGGACAATGTGGGCACTCTCACTGAGCGCTAATATCCCATGAGGACCGTACGTAGAGTAAGCAATGATGAATATGTAGCCCATAAAGACGCGCATGATCTCGCATGGTGCAGAGACTAGATAGTCATTTGCGATCGCAACGATCTGGGCTGCGTGCCAACATAGCCTTCTTGCTGTCTTGGGATCTTTTGCAAATGTTGACTGGAGACGCTCACGAGCGACCTGGATTCCGTCATGTTGTTGTGGTGTGGACGCGATGAGATTGCGCACGATGTAGACTATCATGTCAAGAATGCCGTTTGCGGCACACAGGTGCGAGTAGTGACAAAGAAGGCTGGCAATACTATTCTTATCGTCAGTTTGTATAAATTCTAAGACAAAAACTCGCTTACTTGTAGCTGATCAGATCACCAGTTGTGGACGGTGCCCGCAAGGATTCAACCAGCGTGTTCAGTCCCTTCAGAAGCGACCTCTTTGTTTCTCGGTGTGCGCTTACGATTGAACTTAAACCAAGAAATTCGGGCATGGCGACAACCTCCAGTTGCCAGAGATCCCACAGCATGCGTCCCATGATCTGAGCACAGAGCCTTTTGGCCCATGATCCCAAATATGACGGTGCTTCCCTTCCGGCTAGTGTGAGCTTGATCACCACTGACAGATTAGGGCCAGAGCTGTCAGTTCCAAGTCGGGATACAAGGGCATACCAGGCCTGTGCTGAGTTCGCGTCCCATATTGATTCTGGACATGGGAGTAGAGAAGGTAGTTCATTGAGGTCAACGACACCTCGGCGACTGGTGAGAGTACAGAGACTGCAATCATACTCAAATGCCGCCCAGGCTGCCCTCCGCCCTGCTTCTCTGACAATCCAGCTTCTCCACTCATGATCCAGATCCCGTCCATTCTCTGGGCTGGGAACACCTTCCTGCCTCTCGTTTGAGCTGACGGCGTTGCGAGGTTTCAACAGACCAATGCCCCGTAGGCCGCCTATTAGTATCCCGCGAGATCTGTCTGCGTTTTGGTAGAGTTGCCTGTTACCGGAACCCAAGGAGTAGATCTGGTGCAGACAGAGGGCATTGAGATATGAGACATCGTTGTAGCTGGTATTATCGGATGCACCCATCCAGGTAATTATAGTAGAACACAGGTCGCTCAAAACAAATGAGAGGTCAATATCGGTCGGGCTTTCCGATAACAAAGCACCAATGCAAGCCGTGGCAGTCAACATAGCTGGCGGACAAGATGACATCGTCCATGTGGGTTTATGAAGAATCGACTGTACATCGTGGAAACGAGTGAAATAAGACTCAGCAAGCCGTTGTAGATGGCAGAAAGCTTGAACCGAATGACTGTCCCGTATGCTTGCAAGCTGTGGCATGGGAGTCTCGGACAAGATCTGGATAAAGCCGTCCACAAGTTGTGACCGACCAGTTCGCGAGCGACTGTTCAGAAGTTCACGCAGAGGAGGCAGTCGATACTGATGCGGGACGGAATCATTGCCTTGGTCGAATGGCCATGCAAGGCTGGCGTGGTGAGGATTTGACGATCTTCTGGCTTCATCAGACGATCTGCTGCCTTCAGCTTCGCGCGTCCACGTCGATTCTGCAGTTTCCGATACTTGCTGTGGCGCTCCGTCGGGAAAGCAACCATTGGTAGCTACCGTCTCGGGGCCCCGTTGCTCCATATTCGAAGGCCACGGTTCTTGGACGTAGAGACCTTCCAAAGCGGCCAATTGGGCAGGTTGTAGGCCGTCGTCAACATTGGATCCAAGCCAGTCGAATCCGCCAGTCCGAAAATTAGGTTGCATTAGAGCCATGTAAGAAGGTGAGATGGCGAAATCATTGCTGAAGACGGCGTCGCCAGGGTCCGTTTGTAGAGTATCAAAGGACTGTGGTATGTCGATCACGGAGCCAATAGTGGAGTTTTCATCCATATTATTGAATGCATCAACTTGACAGGCTTGACTCAAAGATTGAGTATCGTCAGTTTCGCGTGTCAAGGTAGAGCCGGGAGAAGAGGTTGAGGGCGGTAAAGTCGCTATTGGGACACTCATGTTAAAAGCCGGCTGCCATGCATCGTTCTGAGGAAGCGTAGGCTCATCAGGTTGGCCCTGTACTTGCTCATCCTCAGGAGGATGATGAGGTCGATCAGTGCTCGCATCGCTGTCCAGAATTACTAGCCCATCTTGTTCAATCGGGTTAGGATACGAGCAAGCATTGCCCGCCCGAGAGCAACCGTTGCAGCAAGGCCTTTTACGGTCGCATTTTAGTTTCTTCACGACACATCGATAACACGACTTCTGAACCGATTTCTTTGCATGTCCTTTGACACGATGTGTAGAGCGTAAATGACGCAAGAGAACGTCGCGTCGACTGAAAGTCTTTTGACACTGAGGACAGGGGATAAAGTCCTTGTTGGAAGATGCTACGTGCGTGAGTTGATGGCGACTGAGATGACTTGGCCGTGAGAACTTTTGAGGGCATTCCGGGCATTGAAGTTGACGTTGCTGAGGCAATATTAGAAAGTGGAAACACGACGGAAGAAGGCAAATTTACATTTGAGTCTGCTCCTGTCATGGCGAGCTTTGACGGCACTTCACGGTTGGAAGGGAAGAGTGGCCAGCAGTCGAGAGTTCTGGGGTAAAATGCGGGGAGCAATCACGTGTTTCATTTAGACTAGAAAAGAACAGGACGTAATTATAACATCAAGTTAGAGTTTGCCCTTAAAGTGGCTGCTCCCTTGCATCGGGTGCTGACAGGGTTTAGAGCCAATTGATGGCGGTTACAGACACGACATAAAAACGGTGACGAATATGACAAGTACCGTCGATACATTTACCCGATGGAGAACCCCAGACAGTTCAGGAGGGGATAAGTCACCAAACGAGCACTGTGGTTAGCTCGCTAGGTAATAGAGCGGGTATACGAAGGACCCGATAGCTTTGGAGAGTTCATTTGTGTGGGCACTCTGCTGAATAAGGTATATGGTTCTGATGACACCGGTGGTTATGATTTTTCAGTCGTCTTTCTTGGCAGTAGCATCTCTTACTTGGGTAGTAATCAGTTTGCCATTGTTCCAAGGACGGTCATCGCCTTTCGTCCTGAGTTGGTTCTTATTTTGTCATCACTCCAGGCGTAACGTGGTGGAGTGAATTATGTTATGTCAACACCAGAACTAGATATTTATTATAGACTTCGAGTATAGCAGGAAAATCAATTCCATCGTTCACGCCACGATGAAGTAAGTTCTAAGTCATAGTAAACACAGTATTAAATGATGAACTCGATCGGTTATAGTAGCTGTCAGATGAATAGGGTAGCCACTAAAGAAATTAGCGTCAAGCCCCTGATTAACAGCGGGTCGGGACCTAACCTAGCTAAAGCGAAAAGAGTTACTGCACTCAGCGCTAATAGCGCCTGGAGCTGATCAGTAAATTCTAGACTCACTGATATTGATTATAATAACCTGACTGTCAATAGGCAATTCAATAGTCTACATTGAAGCAAACAAAAGATGGTCAAGCTTCAAGGGTCCAATGAATTACTGTTACCCTAATATAGCTCTCCCCAGTATCTTTTCTTGAAGAAGCCTTTTCCTCTTCATCCACTACCAGTCGACGAGAATGTGGTACCCAATTTTTGTACCGCTCGCTTTCGGCGGTCGTGGTGCGTGGGCAAGTCCATGCAAGCCCTCTCATCCAGGTATGTGCTAATCTTTACCTCTACAACTTTTGTCGAATGGTCAACTACCACTTCTCCGACGCCAGAAGAAGCAAAGACGGATTGCACTCTGGCAACTAACCTCTTGACCAACACTATCGATCTTCCTCTGCCCTCACTATCGGACTACTCCTTCACATCAACTTATGCTCCATCGACAGAGCTATCAACAACCTTGACCATGGACTTGATGTTTCAGATAACGTTAAGCTTCGATGGGTCTCCAACGTCTCTCCTAACCCAGACCTCCGGAACCCACTCCATATCGCTGTCTCAAGACCCAATCACTGCGTCTACGGACGGTTCGATGATCGACTTTGACACGCTTATTACAACTGGATTCGACATCCCGTTAACTCCAGAGATGTCATCGATATCTACTCAAATAACAGAACCGACCGAAGCCTCTCTAACCGTCTCAGTATCGACGGCAACAAAATCGACGTCTTCATATACCGAAGTCCCGACATCAGATACGACCGCAATGCACACTACAGACTCTGCAGCTTTGCCAATCACAATCTCGGTCTCTTCTGACGTGACAAGCTCTCCGCTAGCCACAACATCATCTGCGGCCCCCTTCATGTTCAAAATTCTTGCCAGGGACGGATTTCGTGACGGCTCAGAAATGCGTGCATTCAACGCGGGTCCCTGTTGGTGGGGCACTGGCAGGTGGCTCCTCTCGATTCCGACTATTCTGAGAGTTGAGACCAGCACCAGCCATCTCATCGCAGGAGGTGTTCCGGTTTGCGCGGAATCCTCCCGGGCCGGTACCCAAGCCGCTCTGCAAGCTGTTCTCCGAGGATGTCCTACTCCTATGCTTCACAATCACGAACACGTCATGTGTGAACCTGCAGTTGATGGCGGAGAGCTACGGTGTAGCGTGTCTGAGCTGAGCTGTGTTAGTGATACTTGCGAGCGTACTGGACAGCAATGGACACAGTTCTACTCTCGTAACTGGCTGGAAGGGACCCGAGCAGTCGCCTTGGTTCCAGCGGTCAACAGCCTTGATCCAACCTACGCGATAAAGTATATGATACAGGAGGTTCAATCCGAGAAGACTATCGTTTGAGCCGGAGACGAAACGTTGACACGCCAGATTTAAACCCCTGGTTTGTCATTTCTCCTTCCAATTCGGTATGACCGTTTGAGTGGTGCTTTCTGGTGCTTGGGAGAAAAGGACTAGAGATTAATACTGCTTGCCGAATCCAATATTCCATAGCACTAGCAAGTACAACAGGGGTACTGCAGGCACAAAACTTACATTCCAGAAATTCCAGACCAGGCGATTATTTATTTACATCGGTTTAGTGTATTCAATGGTCGGATTTAAGTAGGAAAAGCGGGCATAACTGTGCGCCGCACATCTCTAAACTGTACGATGTCAATATCTTGTAACAGTACAGAGTACTCTACAGCCAGTTCTTCTAGTCTGACGCCCCAGACAATTTCCGAGTATTCCAGTGAGGCCGAGACCACCGACACTGGTGCCCTGGCTGCACTTATAGCCACAAAGCCGCTATCTATGCCATATCCAGCCGTTCCCGAAGATACGGGCTTAAGTCTCCCGTCGGCGTCCAGCGATAGCACTGATCATGAGACGTCAAGTCCCACGGCAACTAAAACAACGCATCCTGCACCTATCAGAGAAATAACGTCTGCCGGGTTTGCTACTATCTCCGAACTTCCCGAGGCACCAGTACCATCGTGTATCGCTTTTCTGGACTCAACAACTCTGCCATCCACAATCAGTCTTTCGACCGATACCTACGGAGAGCCTACAAGCAGCGGCACACAGACGACAAAGTCCAGCACTGTCTCCTACCTGAAGATGCGGACTTCATGCGTGGATGGGAAGGCAAAGCTGGCAAGAAGGTCGTAAGAAAAGTATGGCTACCAGATCTTTCGCGTATTTTATCATGCTCTTTGATTCAGATCGACTTTCGACTTCTCCCCATCATGGCAATTCTGTACCTACTTGCCCACATCGATCGAGGAAATATTGGAAACACGAAAATTAAAGGAATGGACAAGGACTTGGGTCTTGTCGGTAACAAGTACAACATCGCTAGTACTATCTTCTTTGTTCCATACATCATCTTCGGTAGGTGTCGCAGCGATCTCGTCTCTTAAGCCTCACTGACTCGTCGCAGAGGTCCCTTCCAACATCATGCTCAAGAAAGTTCGCCCTAGTATCTGGCTTTCATTCTTGGTTCTTAGCTGGGGCATCGTCATGACATGCATGGGTGTCGTGCAGAACTTCGAAGGTCTTGTCGCCTGCCGTGTCATTCTTGAAATATTTGAGGTACGCATAAGAGTCCATATTTTTTTCTAATCAACTAACAAGATGACAGGCTGGTTTCTCTCCCGGTGCTGTCTTCATCGTCTCGAGTTGGTATCCGCGTCACGAGCTCCAACAATGCCTGGCCATCTTCTACACTGCCTCTGCTTTCTCGGGTGCTCTCAGCGGTCTTCTCGCCTTCGGCATCGCCCATCTGGATGGTGCAAGAGGTATTGCTGGCTGGCGCTGGATCTTCCTCATCGAAGGAGCCGTCACTGTAGCAGCTGCTCTGGTCATGCCACTTCTCATCATCGATACCCCCGAGTGAGCGAAGTGGCTGTCTGACGATGAGAAGCGTTATATCGACTTGCGTCTTCGCCTGTCCGGTGTGGAGAGAGCTTCGGAGGTCGGTGTGTGCAGACGTGGTTGGTCCTATCGGTCCAGCATTCTGTTCAGACGAAGTAGTCGTCTCGTGCTCAATACCTGTAATGGTCTGGATGTCGACTTCTTCCTCTGGAGCTCGCATGCATTTGCTACCGCCAACCACAAAGCGCGTGCTTTGTGGGGAGCAAAGGCGATAGACTCTGTTGCGTAATTCAGGCGGAAGTGCCAGAAACGGGAAGGTTCCTCCAGAGGATGGAGTCGACATTGTGCCGGTCCAGAGTCCGCAATGCGGGAAATGTTGAATGGATAGAGAGAGAAGATTGCTGTTGGTTGATCTGGGCAGGAATAAGTACTATATTTGAAAGCGTATGAGGTGATGCCGAGGGAGGAGGATTGCAGGTGGCCTACTGCGTGAATGACAAAAGCAAAGAGTGGGGTTGCTACATGTGTAACACGAGAAAGCCAATGAATTAAATTCTCGCATCATTCACGCAATAGTTGTCATTTGTTTGTCGGCCACTGGTTTGCTAACAACTGCTTTGTTTTTGCTTGGAAACACTGCTCGGCAGTTGCGTTTGCCATTACAGGCGGGGCTGTTCGACGCAAACTGTTCAAGGAATTCGCTCCTTATAACATCATATTTGTATCGTCCTTTGTTACTCCCTCGATTTGCATAAACGCAAATCTTACGTCCTGTTGTCAGTTCACTTTAGTTACACTCCCTTCAGTTGTCAAGCACGCTGCCGTCAACAACTGCATTTCGTTAATCTTTCTCGATTCGTTACGGGAGTCAAACGTAACTCATTTATCTGACTAATGAGTACCAACTAGCAATGACGGGAGCTAACCTAGCAAGATGATAAGATATTTGGGACCAAGGCGACTGGGCAACAGTACTATCTTCAACAAGACTCACACAGCCACCGTACCGTAGCCATATTTATGGTACCAATCCAGCTACAGCTTGCAAATAGAGCAAAGATCGTCTCCAGCAGGGACAAGGATGCCGGTTTTTTTCTTTTCCTTTCCATTCATTCCATGACAGCAAAGCGACGCCGATGCCGGTTCGGGCAGGGGAGAGATTTCGAAAGTCAGTAAGTGCAGCTGCTGCACAACAGAGGCAGATAGATTTTATAATTACTTATAACCTTGTCATTTTAGCCTCACCTGTTTAGCCGCAGCCAGGCCTTCAAGCGAGATCGATAGCAGTCCGAATGTCAAGTTGAAAGCCGCTAGCTAGGGGGGCATTAACGCTACCGGAATCCTACCGCCCAATGTGGTATCAGAAATCAATAGTCTGTTAGACTATTGACTGCTTACCCCGGCGCAATTTCCATTTTCTAAAGTATAGCTGACTGTAAGTTAGTGTGGCTTCAGCATTCGTAGTTCATTGGATATTACAGAGTCTAGATCAAGGAAAGCGGACATAGACAATCTAGACTATATGCTGAATCTGCCACCTCTATTGGACGACGTTTACTTAATTTTAAAAAGGGGCCCAACGACCTCCTGTAGCGTTAGTATCAATCAGTGCGCTGTTTGAATTGTGTACTACAGTTGCTCTTTTAAGAAACGCTGTACGCTCCTTGGTATACTGCGGGCCTATAACATCGGACTCTCTACCCTCATTACTCGGCACTCTATTCGTTGTATGGTCTATTACTGAATACCTTCAGCATGTCGTCATCCAACAGTCACCTGGCACTCTGGGCCATTCCCCTGTTTCTCTGTTCAGGTGCACTATCAGCAGCTAGATCATGTAGTGATTTAGGCGGTACCTATAGAGGCTCTACATATGAGTACACTGTCGGATGTGATGCTGCCCTGAATAACCCAATTATCTACAGTACCTATTACCTAGGAGACACCTTTGAACAATGTATTATGAGATGCGACATCGATAGCGTTTGCAGTGCTGCACTGTTCGAACACCTGACCGGCAATTGCTATTTAGCCGCAGATTTCACTTCGACTTCGCCATCAAATAGCTACGATCTTATTATCAAGGGATCTCCAATATCTGAGCTCCCACCTTCATCTTCATCAGAAGCTGCAGTGGAGTCTACATCGGCTACTATCACTACAGAGCCTTTTACCACCATCACCTCTACCTCGGAGGCGACAAGCTCATCCCAGGCGTCAATCATCTCCGATGAATCAACCACCGAGACATCCACCATCAGCACTTTGGCGACTGTAATTACGTCCCAAGGAACAGAGTCAACTCTCGGTACCACAAGCTCTCTTGTCAAAACCACCGAAACATCAGCGCCAATCCCTTCTTCTACGGCGATAAGAAACCTTGAGCATATTGGTGCATACGACTACATAGGCTGTCTAATGTCTTCAAAGGGATACCCAGCATTTACCAAGGTAGCAAGTAACTCAGAGATGACAACTGAGAAATGCATTGAACTTGCTACTGGAAGCAAATACATCGGTGTCTATGAGCAGTAAGTCTACTTGTCATTTAATATCAATTCCTGTATTGACTCTGTTTAGGTCTTGTTATAAGGCGGATTCTCTTTCTGAAACAGAATTTGTCTCTGATGAGCTCTGCAATCTCCCATGCCCTGGAGATTCCACCTTGACATGTGGAGGTATTATGACCAGCATGAGGCGTAGGCGCTGTTCTATGCCCTCCAACCGTCTTCTAACGCTTTATACCCTTACTGATTCCTCTTCTTCCGCCTCCTCCTCTACACTCCCTGAACCTCCTGTACAAACTTAGACTGTTCTATTGATGTAAAGTCTCGTTCTGTTAGAACTAATGACTAGAATAATCAGTTTGCTACTTCACCACATGTACCTATAATTTGGCGAAACTGAACTTGATGATACTTCTTTAATATTAATGTAATAATTCTCTTAAACCAATCCTAACATCATTGTGTCCTATCTTGACTAATTACGTATGTCTTATTAAGCTCACTTAATTTCAATCTCAATTACATCTTAACAGCATGGATCAATCACGGGCAATTCAACTTTCGAATTTCGTTCAGCTAATATTCTCATTCATGACATTCAATTGTATCGTATACTCGTATCTATCTATCAAAACGCCTAACCCAAAACTCCAAACAAAACTTCCAAACTATGTGTATCTATGTGTCATCCTTGGCGCAGTCGGCATCTGCGTCGTCTCTCGTGCCTGGTCGAAAGATGGAGGATTCGATCCATCACTCATACTCCTCCACTTGGCCTCCTTCTGTTTTCTCGCCTTGCTCCTCCTTCTCAAACATGAGAGTAGACAGCACAAGGTGAGAAGAACAATGAAACCTCCGACTGAAGCAGCTGTCGCAATAACAGCTGTGCGGTTTCGGTCAAACCAGCTTCTACCATCACCGCTAAAGTCGTCATCGTCGGTACAGTTTTGTACGTCGATGGGACATTGGCCTGAACTTCCGTCACAGCGCTCTTCGGGATCGCAGTCAGCTGTGCTTTCTCTGCAGACGAGGCCGCTATCTGCAACGCCGCATTCTTCAGTGCAGCAGCCATCGGAGACAGGATCGCACTCGGCCCCTTCACGTAGTTGGCATGTTTCGGGATTACAGCAGGAATCGGATGGACAGCGTCTTGAACCGCCGCAGTCACATGTTTCTCCAGGCTCGACAATACCATTACCACATTGACTGTCGTTGATGTCCGGCACATCATCCTCAGACACAAGACAACTTGTGTCGATGTGCTCCTCTCCGATGCCGGTGCAAATGGTTCCGATAGTGCAAGGTGAGAATTCCTCGATTCCTGGGCTGCTTTGCGGGTTCATGATGTACTGATTTCGTGCGTCGCATGTTGAGCGACTAAGCGGACAACAGTCATCACTGCGGGAATACCCATCGCTGCATTCGCTGGACGTGCAGTCATGAGCGGCTCCAAAGTTATGCGCGAGCTCATGCGCGAACACCTGCCATTCATTGCTTGTACGAACGACCACATTTGCCGATGCTGTACCTCCACCGCCGTAGATAGATCCTCCCGATCGGTTGCAAATACTTCCGATCCAAGCGATGCCAACTGTTGAGCCACTTCTGCAGGCTGTCAAAAGAGACCAAACAGCGTTGTTATCACGCATCCTGTTTCTCCACCTGGTGAAGAGATTGAGCCGGGTGTTGATGTCAACGTTGGCAGTGCAGGGAAGGTTCCAGGGCATGGACCTTGGTGCGTCAGCGGGGCAGGATGGGTCGGACATGGTCAAGTTCTGAATTGCCAAGGCGATGTTGAACGTATCCTCGTAAACCTGAGAGGCAACATTGACCATTGAAATAATGTTATCGCGAGCATCCTGCATGTCGTCGAATTCGGCTGTGTATGAACAATCGGCTGCGATTCCGACCAAGGCAACTCGTCTTGACGAAGGACAGCCATCTGTGTCGCCAACATGATTTGCAGGATCGAACCAGTCGCTGGGGTTTTGTCGACGTGTGATTCCAAGCGGAGGATGAGACTCGTCTCTCTTTTTCATCCCTTCGTAGCTTTCGGCTTCTTCGAATGCAAATTGCTCGGGATTGAATCTATGGGCTCCACAGGATGGCTTCTCTGTCGCGGATCGCTTAAGAATGGCATCATGCTCAGGACCCACCAATTCCTTCCAGACTCTCATGTTTCGCTTGGCTTCCTTCGAATCGCTGTTATCCAGTCGTCGCGTCTGTCGATAATTCGAGTCCAAGGAAATGTGATGGTAAGCGCCGTCATTCGTAAAGGTACCTTCAATCACATGTCGTCCCTCTCGGTATCGCACCATCATTCGAGCCCATCCTACCCTTCGTCGCGTTTGCTTCTCATAATCATTCACCCATGCAACTCCCTTGTACAACAATGGACTAGATCCCTTAAGATCCAATGTTTGTCCATATTTCTTATTAGGCTTGACATGCTCAATATTCGTGTTTTGCGTTAACACATGTCTGGAAGGCTGCAAGTTGAGTGTAATTCGTTGACGCTCATAAGGAACATCAAACTCGACTTGAAATGAAGATGCAGCACCAATAGTATGCGGATCCTGTGAAAACTCAAGCTTCTCAATAGCCGCCGACTTATCGACGGTGTCTCTAGCTCTTGAATGTGCTGGGGGCAGTGATGTCAGTAAATATGGACCAGGCCTAACATGTCTTGGCATGACATACCTTGCACTTGGAAAACCTGCAAGACAAGCAATAATAAAAAGGTCAGGAGACTCATAGCTGCTCACTTTCCACGATGAGAAAGGAAAGCAGATCTTTCTGAAACAAGCACTGGAATTGGGAGGTTAGTTAAACATATACCTACATATTTGGTCTTCGGGACAAGGGTCGCCCCCCATGTCGTTCTATGACACAGGGACTGTCTTGGCCAGTTAGCAAAGCCAAGACGTTAAGTCGCCTGGGCGGGATCGGCTTATTCCAAGGCAGCTGAGCCACTTGGGTTTCGTCAGAGTGCGTGCAGTTCTGTGTGTTTCACGAGGCTTCGGGGAGCCGAGAGCGCGAGGTTTCCTCCATATCGAGTCAGATTGAGCGCTGCTTTTTCATTACATCAGAGGTCCCATCATATTGTATTGACATCTAGCTAATTAATTGAATGACTACTAAACAATTGTCCGGTAGTTGAGTCTCTACTGTTCCTGTCTCAAAAATAGCCTTGTTCGTCCAAATTCCCGTGGATTAAGCTTAAATTGTTTCTGATACACTACATCATCCGGCACCTCCGGAACCCGGACCCCGCCATGGAGTTGTAGACTCTACTGTAGAGGTGGGATGAGACGGAGATGCTGACAAAAGTCTTGGCTTAAATCCGAAATACAGAAAAGACAAAAAAGACCCTTACCCACTTGTAGAGTTCAATGACGCCCGAGCTGACGTATGTCCATTCTTGGCATTTCAGTCCGCGTGGTCCCCTTCTTACTAAACAATTAACAAGAAAAGCCACGTTCCTCTAGACTGGAATTCCAAGACTTTTTAACTACAATTTAAGCATCATCTCGCATTTCTTGGTGCCTGATTGGAAACTGAAAGTCTGATCTGAGGCTGTAAAGGATCAGGGACTTCAATCGCCGAGACTTTGTAGCTAATTGTCTTGGGTGAAACTGACCATGTGGGAGATTCGTCAACGTGGCGAGGAATAAGCCAACTCCCGTGTCGCACAGCCGTGTTAGACTCTAACAAATACAAAATGTCCGCGTAAGCATAAGCGTTTTAACGTTTTTAAGTTTAAGGTCCCGGTACTGTACCTACTGTACAGGGGCGGCGTTAAAAGGTATGCACCGAACTATGCATCGAAGAGGTAAACTTCTATGACGCCGGAAGCCACGGGGGGACGATCTACGCCCAGGGACGGTACTGCACTGCACTGCACAATCCTTCAGAAATCCTGCAAATGCATGTCCTCCGATGGAAAGCAATATCTGGGCAATCTGGGCGCTCGGCCTGTTTTTGTCGTCATTTGGTTGGTGAAATGTCTCGGCGGTGAGAAGCAGCCAAGAGCGGACTTTGTGTCATCACCTTGAATCCCCGAGTCATCAAGGAACATTTCTGAAGGCCAGCTGATACATTTTCGATGGTGACACTGCCTCAGACAATTTTCGGGGAATTATTCCTGACACCCTTTGGTTCAAGTGTATGACGATCACGTCTGGGGAAGGCTATCTTATCTGATAAGATAACGTCGGTTACGAATCTTAGAGGCGAACATCTCGAGATCTACTCCGGATGATGCATAGATAAATGTTTACCATAATTGTAGATGATCTTGTGATTCTTTTACTGCGAGTTGTACATCAGTATATCGGTTAGAAAACTGTTTATTGTTGCCGTCATGTGTTGTGCGCTATGTTGTTTTCTGCACTGTTGGTTCAAATTGTTCCTTTACCTTCCACACGCCATACCAGCCCAGGCTTTTGACATCGTCAAACCTCCTCGCTCCTTCAGTCAAGACTGAAATAATGACTCACTTTTTTATCACTTTTTTTAATCTCTCTCCATTTATTATCCGCCTGGAATACGGAGTCCGTCAGGTAAGCTTGAATGATGAAGGCACATTAATTGTCGTTTACCCTGTATCAGGCAGGGTCTGGACATCAATGACACCGGCCAGCTTCATTTTCGCATCTTAAACCGAGAGACCCCGGCCGACAGAACGACTATCATATGATAAGGGAGCTCCGAATGATATATCTTTGAGTCAAGCATCGTATGCTCTTAATCCTTCTGTCCTTAATTGACGCGACCTTCCCAATATGCTGATGTTATTGTTGATCACTTGATGCAGCGCTCGTACATAGAACTTGAACAACGAATGGGAATCCGTTTAGAGGACGGAACCGGCAATAACCCAAAATAAGATTAACGCACGCGGGACTGATCCCTCATTCAATTCCATTTGTGGTTCCCCACGCATGACTGCCAATACTACTGGTCATCCCAATCAAGTAATCACATCATCGGCTAAATAAGATCAGGCAACTGGAAGCATCTCCGCGATCCTGTACACAGCACGTTGATTATCAGCTCCCCCGCATGCGCGCGGGAGCGAGTTTAAACTACCATTAATACTAGATATCCTTTCGGCGATACCGCTCTACAATCCCACCCTAGCGTAGTAACTGCAGGGGTAACCGACTACAATCCTTGCGATATCAGGCTTCTTCAGCAGGTATGGACCCTTGAATGGTGCGGTTGTTATCTGTGCGACCTGGGAGTCCTTCCATTTGGGGTTTCTATCAAGGAAGAAACGTTGGATCCCCACTAAGATATGCTTATATAGGGCGGAGTATGCCTACCAGATATGGGGTATAGTGCAACCTGGCAAGGCATGTTGCCAGAAACTTGCATTGTGATGAGGGGCTTCTTGCCATGCTATTAAACACAGCATCGGAGGAATCCCTAAATGAGGATTGTGTAGCTTTCGTAATGGTTATCAAGCTATGTCTACAAGTAATGAAGGGGACATGTGAATTTGCCGAACCGGCATCAAGATGGGTATAAAAGAGCTATCTGTGCTCAGTCAGTTGACATTCTTGACCTTCATCCTGTCACATCAAACTGCCTGATACAATCAAGAATCAGACCTCCTCACCACTCCTCTCCTTTCATCCACCGCAGCCATGTCTCTCAAGAGCCTCTTCGCCATCATCCTCGCAGTCCCCGCTATCATGGCCGCCCCCACCGCGGAAGCCAAAGTGGTCGGCAGAGAGGTCCTAGCCTGCGCTTGTGCCAACGCGGCAGGCGAGACCAAGATCGACGGCTACTGTCCATACATTACCGGCAGCAATGTCGAAGTCGACGGCCAAGACTACGTAAGTCAGTTTTGATCAGATTTGTTGAATTGGGACGCTAACGAGAATACCTACAGTGTTTCCCTGCCGCTACATGGTCGGAGTACATGGAGACTCGCTTCACAGATGATTTCTGCCCCGGCTACTACCCTGGGTACCCCAAGGGTGTTTGCAAGACTGTTTCAGTTTGCCCGCTTATTGGTGACTACCAGCAAGTTTGCTAAACTTGCTATCATGAAGATGGTATGACGGACTTTCCAACCTAATGACGTCGGGCCATATTCTACTTCGCTATATAAACTTTGTATTCTAAATCTACATATTTGATTGCTTGGCTGACTGCTCTTGCTCCTAATGTTTGAGATGACCTGAGAAGGCTAACACGAATTGTTCCACACAAACTTCCAGCCGCGCTCGAGTCGAGATAACGTGGTTTAAGTCTAATTCTCACTCAGGCCGACGACTTTTGAGACGGCTCAACTGCCGACTTGACCAATTGGTCAAGCAAAAAGTACCCGATTTCCCCGGAAGTGTCAGCCTCCTCAAATCCAATCATGATGATCTGCAACATTGAGCACTCTCACTCAATGTTATGGATATCGCTGTTCGGTTGGCTCGATGCGCTAAGTCAGCTGTGCGCGCTACAAACGGCCCGTCCCAGCGTATCACGAGACGTAATATCATCTACATATGTGGCCAAATTTCTGATCAACTGACAATTACTGATCGCAGGATGATTCAAAGTCTACGTCACCATGGAGAGTACTTATTACCGAATAGTTGTCAATAAAGACGATAAGTCGCATGGCAACAATGACGATATAGATAAATCTACGAGTCCTCTCGTCACAGTGTGATCAGATAATTGCATCTTATCGCGTAACACATTCTTTTTCAACTTTTCACTCATCTACCTCATTTTTGCGCATGTCTCAAAAAGTGCCATCATTTACCGAGAGCCGCTGGCGCATATTAATATGCGGTAAATCTGCAGACCGTCGTGCTAAAGCCACTGAATCCGATCTCAAAGACCCAATATCTTATAGTTCAGACCCGCGGTCTCCCTCGAAAGCTCAACTCAGCTGTACTGCTGGTTCAGAACGCAGCCCGCCTGGTCCGACAGCGATCGCCTCGCACAAATCCGACAAGCCGCCCTCTTATTCAAGCTTTGAGCTTCAACTCAACGATTTGACAAACGACGAGGCCAAACAGGATGCCCTCAATAATGAGCGAGACTCGCAAAGGACAGATGGTAATGGATTCGAAAGGAAATACATACTGGAATTTAGCTCCGGTAGACCAATCATTACCGAAGTCATAGGAACTGTCGGGTTATCGGTTTCGTTTGAGCAAAGGCCATCAAAGTGGGTGGAAGAATAGCAAAGACTGAAATGGTTCAATATGGTTAGTCTTTTAAGCTTTTACCAACATATCTTCGGCTCTGGCAAATTTGAGAATGCCATCCATGATATTCGCGATCGCGGTTCACCTCATCATTGCTCTTTCGTCAAGAAAGCCTGCGAGCCAGTTATCCCCAACATTCGTAACGATATCTTCAGCGCGTCTTTGTTTCATCGTCTCGACAGCTTCGGTGCAGATATCCCCGAGCATGTCAGACATGGTAGTTGACTTGTCTTTGAAGAAGTCTTGAAACCACACAAGCGCCCTGTCGACATGCATAATGTCTTGATGGAAGTCGGCTTGCTGAGAGTTGTTGAGGTTGTTTGCCATTAGTAGGACCATCGATGAGATGTATGTGCACGCAGCGAACCTACATGTGTTAGCTGGGTCATGAGTGGAGTGAATTCTGACTCGCCATTTCAACCAGTTGTACTTTTGGTGTAGCTGCTCATATAATATCATGTAATTCCTCGCATCTTCAACCATTGTCTTCCACTCGATGGGCAGCTCCAGTAAGCTAGTCCCTCGTCCATGGTCACGTATACCAACGACCCACTGCTCATCCCAAGCATGGGCTTGAGTTATGAGAGTCATGCACAAGAGACTTCGCGTGTGGAGGATGCAAAGGAAGGTGACTGTAGAGGGATTGTTGCTTGTAGTTGCCACGACGTTCGCCCCGTCGAACTCTTCTGGTACGGTGGTTTTCCACTGATTGAGTGATTGAACAATTCTTTCTCTAGATACTTTCCTCTCTTCAGGTGTTCTTTTCGATGCGCGAGTTGAGTACAGGTGGTCATATACATCGCCTTGGATACTGGCAAGCTCAATGCGAGAAAGCAGGTAGTTCATCTTGGTGTTGCCATCAACAGTGGTAACTATACCGGCCTGAGCATCACCTTCGTCAATGCCACATAGTTGCATAGGTAGATCAAGGTCGATGTCGTCGTCAACCTGAACGGAAGGTTGTTGGGCACGCAAACTCAGATCCTTATCCACAATGTAGGCCAACCAGAAGACACGAGCATGCTGTCTTTGCTCAACGGGATTCAAATGCTCCGTGGAGATTCTGTTATGTAGTCCCATCTTGTGAATGAGACGCATTGTGGCCGATATGATGACTAAAGCCGGCGTCATGTCACTTCCCGCTTGTAACAACATAGCCGTGCCAATTAATGTCTGAATATTGAGCAGTCTAGTTTCGCCTAGTGTGACAGCCCACACAACTGACTGTGCTTTGTTGACATAACCACCGATAGTTCCGAATTGAGCGTCTGCGTCGCCATCGTCCGGCATTTGTTGCCGTGCCAAGGCGAGAACAACGTTGATGGCAGCCCATGCCACGGGGTCTCGCTCACGGGGCGGCGCAGCGTATGTTTCTCCGACGAGTTGCAGGAGGGAATCAGGATCAAACAAAGGCATCATAGAGTTGAAGGTATTGAGATAGATCCCGATCATGTGCATGGTTAGTTGTAGCGCAGGGAGTCTCATGCTGCCGCTTGCATTGTTCACATCCCCAAAGTCCACGGCCTGCGCTTCGGTTGAATACTCTTGATCCTGATACTGAGCCTTCATTGGCAAATTAGTGGCCGATCGTGCCATCTAGACTAGGTAACATACGAGTTGGCCTTGCAATTGCTGCAGTTGGGCTTTTAGATTCCGGATCTCTCTAGCTTCCGGAGGTTCGGCATCTTGCTGCGCTCTGGGTGGCTTCCACTTCCTGCTTTGGGCAGTATGTGTACAGGATGTCTTGTACGTGATACAATTAGAGCAACGCGGCTGCTGCCCGTCGCACTTGATCTTGCGCGTATAGCACAGATCGCAAGCCTGGGCCAATTAGTAATGCTCTGCTGGCGTCTCCTTGGAAGCACTCCACCTTTCTTGGACGGTTGCTGGATTGCATCTTCAATCACAAAACAATATTTTACTAGTGGATAAGAGAGGTTAGTCCAACATTGACTCGGTCAACCTTTGGAAATCTTTCGTGGAAGTTATTGGGAGCGGGATATATGTCAGACGGAGGGCGTCAGCGCTTCCGCGGAAGCTGACCAAGCACGAATCTCAGATAAGCATTAACCAATCATTCACAAATCGAAACCGCTATACCTATTGTGGACTCTGAAGAGTTCCATGCAAATAGCAATCAATTAGTATCAGTTCCCGACAGAAGCATGGCTTAAATACAAAGAAAGACATTTATATCTATCCATCTCTCACTCTGTACGGCAGAGTGTGACACCAGGATCAAACGGTCTGATTTCAGCATCCATTGATGGATGTCTCGTGAGAGCCAGACGATCCTACTTGCGTTCAACCTCCGTCTTCACCTGCTCAACATCTGAAGCGATCTCAGGATATCCCGAGTCGTCACCAAGTCGTTTCCAATCGCCAAAGAACAGGGGTCCTGGGTGGCAGATGGTAAGTGCAAGAAGGGCCGCCATGATCATTGGCCCATCGAGGACCATCAGGGAGGGCTCATCATTAGCAGCCTCAGATTTGAAGCCACCAGAGAGTTCAACGACGCGATAGATACATCTGATAGTGATCGTGATAGTAGCAATGCTAAGGGCTGCAACCAGTTAGCCTAGTGTTCAAAATAATGGAAGGATTAACTTACCCCAGATGAACGACCTGAACTGTCTAGAGGCCCGCAACTCTCGGAATCTAGGATTGGCATTATCTGTGCCTTTTCGGATGCGAGTCCAAAGATGTGTTGCCAGGCCCATGAAGACACCTAAGGATAGCACTTGATATGCCAAACCCGCTACCAAGATGTAAACACCTCTATCGACCTTCTTTTGTGTCTTTCCAACGGCGGCCATGCCACCACCCATGGCTTGGAGGACGAGCGAGACAACATCAGAGCAGATGAAGATAATCGCGTATGTTCTGGGCGCCATGAGCGAGAATTGCCGTCCGTATGCTTTGACTACTCGTCCGAGGGAGAGATAGATCGGCGCAGAGATGAGGGCAGGTGCAATAGTAAGGCACACGAGCTGAATGACAAAGTACCTAAAGAAAGATATCTGTTAGTCAACTGGTCTATGAGAATGGTAGCATACAAACTTTTTCTTGAATATGCCATCGCCTCGGGCTTGCATAACGCGACCGGCATAACCAATCGCTTCTACAACGCAACCCAGTACCAGACCACCAGCAAAGGTACCCCAAACTTTGTATCGAATTGCCAGGTAGAGCTGAATGATAGCGAAAACGGCAAAAACTGCGAGGTAAAAGGCGTTTGCGCCAAGGTTGGGGACATAGTGATACCACCCGTATTGCTCGACGCTACAAGTAGCCATGGTACAGAGACTGCGGTCGAACGCCATAATGAATTTTCCAAGGTGGTAAAAATGAGTAGAACGAATGTATGAATGGGTGGGGGATTGAATGTTTGGAATCAATGGCATCTGGACTTTTAAACAATTCTCAACACTCTCAACACAGGCCTCTTCACGCTTCTTATTGCCCTAATTGTTTCAGACGATCAGCCACGAGAATGCCTTGTGCGCCTATTATCCTAACCTCAAAGAGACACAAGACTCATTGCAGGTGTTTCTGTTTTGTTGAGCTGTCAGATACGCCAGCCAATGATAGCCTTATTCCCGAAGATCTGACATCTTAAGATGGAAATATTCTTCGAGCTGAATTATTATCCGACCCCACTCGGAGTATACTTGACCTCTCAGATCAAGGCTATGGAGCGTTTACCGACTAACATTCCTGCCCGAATTCAAAACAGTGCAGGACTTGGAATTGCTGAGGTAGCGGTCTTTCTGATAACCACAGATTAGGTCTTCCTCAGTGAGCAGATCGAGCTCTGAAAAGACGGCCTATATTCATAGAATTTACAAGCATATATGTAGACCTTTCAGTGGGTTTGGTCAATTTCTTATCGTCTCCAAGTAATACTAACAGAGGACAGGTTGCAGACCCAATGGTCGATATTGCAGAAAAGAGGTCTTTGTATTGAATCGATTCCGCAACTAAGCGCTGAGGCTATTGGTCCTTATGAAAATCTGCCTAGCAGCTCTTGAGACCCATCACGTTTTGCAAGTATTAGCTAAGATTTTAAATGAGTCTAAAAAGGACTTTGTGTGACCTTATGAATTGAGTCTTGGTACCTAACTGGGACAACAGGGCCACATGTAAGCAATTGGGACCACCCCCCCGCATGACCTCTGATGGGTTGTGTTGTCTCACAAGAGGGAGGGAACAATGGTGAGTCAAAATTCGTAAAAAGAACTTTGTTCAAGATGCTGTAGCAATAATCAATTGGACAGAATCCGACATTGACGTACTGATGATGAAGTGGTTGGACGTGGTTGTCTCAGTACTGGGCCCAGGTGAGCAAATGGGTGGCCTCCTGCTAGAGCCCCGGAGGACTACTGGAGGTTGGTTGGCTGTAGCATTGAATCATGTCATTGCTTGTAAATATAAAGTTTTTCCTCCTCTCTTCCGCCTATCTTGAAGTACTCCTGACTTTTCAATGACGTCTGCAATGGAAAGTCAACCACTTTCACCATTCCTCATCGAACATCAGAACGTGAAGAAATGGTTTCCATCATGAATCCCACTTTTTAAGCACTATAACCCCGATATCTCTCCCGTTGCGGACCTATTATTTCGATTCAAGATTTCGGTCCTGTTGACGGGTGAGTCTTGTGGACGTACTGAGACTTTAATACCGTCCTCTTTACCGTTCAATGACTGGTCTCCTGTCTTGATGATCGCCTCTCATCTTGCATCACCATATTCGCACGACATAACTCCAAGGTTCACATGAGGGTTCAGTTGAGCATAAAATGCGTTACTTCCATCAGGTGTTGTCCCCTCTTTCTACCATCAAGCGTTCAGCTCGCCGACTTGGATGAAACCATCTTACACAGAACCTTGGAGCAAGTCACGAATAATTGGATCTAAGCCAAAGGTTATGCTTTCTCTCAGGGTTCGTTTTTTTCAAACTCATTATTGAAGGAGTAACTAACAGATGAAGACTACAATCTCTCTCGTGCTTGCTGCCGTCCCAGTAATACTGGCGGGCACATGCAGCAAAGGATGGGAGGCCGGAAAGGGACCGTCGTGCACTGGAGGATCGTATGGCTTTTGTATCCAATATCTGGACAGGGTATGCTGGAAGCCGTGCAACCACCCTCTGTTTGGAATTGATAGAAAGTGCCATGAATTCTGTCGCCACCTTGTCAAATACGCATGTTCAGGCCGGTGCGCGAGTGTTCGTAGCTGTTCCGACTGCATGAATGCTGTCCAGCGTACAAACGTCTTTAGTAGTAACCCGGAGTCCGGCCTAGACTACATGTACTGTTCCGAAGAAGGATGTAAGTTCTCTATCAACTTAACCTACACATCAGTACAATCTCTTACGGTTCACTTTAGCGGATCACAATTTATGTGGTTGCGATCTAGAAAATTAACTGTGTAAGGGAGTTGCGGTAGAGGAAGACCCGACAGCTCCCCAAAGTACAGTACAGGGGAAAGTGCCTGGAGTTTTAGTGGGACGCACGCTATGATGTCCCTTGCACCAAAGCAAGGCCAATGGCGAAAAGGCGAGCCCGGTAAGATTGCAGGCATTGCAATAAAAGTTTTAGAAATAGTATGATGCTCGGAATAATAATAACTCGATTCTGAATTGCAAATATTAAAGTCCTAGCTGTCTCATTTCGACTTGCCAGTTTGCATTTCTCATTGCTCAATCGCCGAGAAAGCTGCTGTGCTGCCGTCGGGGACTGAAAGTCGATGGTAATTGGCCAGGTGTCAGATAGCCAAGAGCCGGAGGTACCCGCTTCCGCCCTCGGTCGGCGATTGAACTGCCGAAGGGGAAAGGGGTCCCCCGTGTAAAACAATCCGACATTCGCTTATTTAGTAAAAAGATGTCTTACGATAATCTCAATTACTAAAGGACGAGTTTCCTACCCCTATCGGTGCATTGTTCTGACTCAAGTAGCCTACAGGGACGATGTTATGTACGACCCTCGGCTTAGACTTCGTATTGTCTTGGGAAGGCGTGGGAACTTGATGGCTTATCGATGGCTGTTCATTGGTAGACAACCTGACTCAGCTGAGCTAATCTGCTCGGCAGCCAGTAAGAATGCTCTCAACAAGTCGGTGAGCATCCACCTGCAAAATCGGAGTTTGATTCTGGATCCTGCTTCTGCTTCTCTGAGATAACATGATACTCATGCATCCTCATAATAATCCGACATTTACTCCGTACAATCATACCAAGCTTAGAATCAGCTCATAGCACTAATCTGAGCTCTTATCAGCCAATGTAATAATTGTTTGCCTTATCTCGCTTCCCGTCGCACCTCGTCCTACCAAGCCCTCCGGCTTATCTTTCAATCGCCGACTCATCCTCGCCCACTTTCACTTCCTCTAACCATCTTACATCGCGGGCCATCATAATGACAGTCTCTTCATCATCGCCATCAATCAAACCATCCGGTATAGCAACCCTCGCCTGTACCGTCTGCAGAAAACAGCACCTCAAATGCGATGCGGGGAAACCTTCTTGTTCACGATGCACAGAAACCGATCAGGTGTGCTTCTACGAGCCGTCGCGGCGCGGCGGACGGAGAAAGAAGCTTCGCTCTGATACGCAGCCGAAAAGAATAATGATGAGGTCGAGTCAAAGTGAGCCCACCGGATTTATGGAGAGCGTGAATGTGAACCCCATCAGTCTGCCCATTACGCCGACCTCCTCGTCGCAGGAGGGCATTCCGGGAAATGGATTGGCACAGCTTACGCCACGACCGGCTCATCAAGGTTCGGTGTCGGACAGTTCAAGCGAAAGACGTGCGAGCGATCATCAGGCTCAAGTGGCTCCTGCTCCAGTACAGCAGTCATTAAATGACCCTGCTATGTCATTCTACCACCACCTTGACCCGGGTCTGATATCGCAAGCAATAGAAAGCACCAACCTTGGAAGTATCAACACGCATGCGCCGGTCCCGACCTCATCTGAAAACGACCGTCTACTACGTCTTTACTACGAAAATTTCCATAACGCACACCCATTCCTGGTTCCCAGCTCCGCCTTCACATCCCGAAATTACCCACCGTATCTTCGCCGTATGGTGGACTTTGCTGGCTCTCACTACTCCCCATCAGGAGCCAATGCACAGCTCAGAGCTTCCGTCACGACAGATATGCTGTCAATCACGGACAACTCAACGTCTATGGTTCAATCACTTCTCATCTACTCGATACTACTGTTCTTCGGCGGTGATCTCGACGCCGCTGGTAAAACATTTGAGCAGTGCACGAGAATGGCCATGGACCTGGGTATGCATCTCAATGACTTTGCAGCAGCCAGACAACTGGACAATCCGATTGAGGCAGAGAGTTTGAGACGGACGTGGTGGGAGATTTATGTCACGGATATTCTCATGGCTATACCGCCCAAGACGATGAATCTTCGATGCAGTAGCGTTCCTCCCAAGGTCTGCTTACCATGTGAAGAAGCCTTTTACAATGGACGCCTGGATATTCCTCCGCCGCATCATGTCCTAGAGTTCAAAAGACGGGTCCTGTTAACCGGCGACGTCACATTCTCGTCGTACAGTTATCGCATCGAAGCAGCAACGATTCTAGGCCGAGTTTTGTTGCTAAACCAGAAGAAGAGCACAAGTCATGATCATTCACAATCAATCGAGAATGCTCTACTCAGCTGGTCAAACCATTTACCTCCCGGCAAACTGGAAATCGTGGACTCTTATGGCAACATCGATGAGATGATGTTTCAAGCGCACATGATCATCGCTCTCGCGAGCATGCTCTTACACCTCCCTCGCAGCAATCTCCACTCTCTTCTAGCAGACTCCAAAGACCCGTTCATCCCAGTCGCACAAAATCACCCACTCTCATCATCTACAACATTAATTCAAGGCATAAAAGCGACAGATGCATCACGACGCATATCAGATTGCATATCTCTCTGCCCCAACGTCCCCAAGCACACACCCTTCGTCATTCCCGCCCTTGCTCTTTGTGGCTTCATCCAACTCGCCACCACCCAAGGCCACCCCGACGAATGCTTCGAGCATCACTACAACCGTGTTACGTTAGTGTTAGGCTGTTTAAAAAGCGCACGACGGATGTGGCGCATGGCGGAATCTGAGTACGATCGTCTTCGGTGCTGTGCCTCAGAACTTATCGCAGATGCCATGGATAGGATGAATGCATTGCCTTTGTGTCAGACTCTTCCAAATACTACGCCTGCATTGCCTGGTACGGCTGATCAAGGAGGAGGTCTGGCGCTGTTATCGCCGACGCGTGGAAATATGGATTCTGCGATGCCACGATTCGATCCGTTGTTTTTGGATTCGGTTTGTTATGATTATTCGTTATTTAGCGCTTTGCCGGATTTCCATAGCTCTTAGACATTATTTAATTCTGCCTCGGATGGTTTTAGGAAGGATACCCAGTTAGACAAAATGATTTACTCCCCTCAGACTTCGGTGCCTGAAGTGATTGTGTTGTTGTTCAGTTGCACTAGCTCAAGGATCGGTGGAAGAGTGGGTAGCAAATTCAGCCTTACGAGGCCGCCCGTGAGATCATTCTCGATTGACGGAACAAGACAATCTCGATCTTATTTAGTGAAACTCCGATTGGAAGATCGATTGCGCATTATTTGTGGCCCACAGAGGCACAGCCCCATTAGATCTAGGAAGGACGTGACAGGTTGTCAGAATCGGGTAAATGCAACTATTCTCGGTCCCGAAACACATCCAAATGCACTCATGTGACCCAGGGAAATACCAGAATTAATTTTCGAAACCATCAATCCATAGATTACGACTTGCCATCTTACAGTGGAGATGTCGATATTTCAATATCAATGCCTGGATGAATGTCTCAATGAGATTCGCGTCGTCACAATATGGCCTGGTAGATTTGACGACCCTATCAAGATCGACATTTCACATCATTCGCTCGTTCCACCACATGTCGACAAGAACTCACCATTGATCTCAATCGAGGACATAAGAAAGACTGTACCGGAGGAATCACCATGGGACGTGTTTACCACGTTAGAGGGTCGAACGATATTCATCAACAATGACACAGATGAGACTTCATGGAGTCATCCAGATCCACTCGTCGACCGAAGCTTGTACGATCGCGAATGCGCGCCTGAGAAATATCCAGCGCAACCTGTCTACGAGGCACTCTCGTACACTTGGGGATCTGAGATCGCTTCTTCGCCTTTGAGGGTTGAAACAATCGGAGATGGGACCGAACAGTCTTATCAAGGGTCACTGCGTATAGGCAAGAACTTGGACGAAGCGCTGCGGTATTTGCGATATCCTCATAGCCCCCGGTCAATGTGGATCGACGCACTATCCATCGATCAAAGTGACATCGAAGAACGCAACCACGAAGTCAAACGCATGGGCGACATCTTCAGACTCGCGACAAGAGTCGTTGCCTGGATAGGACCAGCCTTCTTAGGAAGCACCTTAGCTTTGTCTACACTGCGGAACGTCGCCCAGAATATAGTGTGGAAGTCAAACAGAGCATGCAAAGCCAGGCCAGGTTGCTCTGACCCTTCATGGCATAAATGCGACATCCCGCCGCAATTCAATACCCTTACCGAAATTACCATCGGGAACCTGTTCTCTCGACTCTGGTTCCGAAGATTATGGGTGGTACAAGAGATACATCTTTCAAGTCCATCATCAATAGTCCAGTGCGGCCGTGAAACCATTCTCTGGACGGATTTGCAAGGCGCTGCCATGATCTTGATATCTAAACACGATGACGGAACAAAAGGACGTCTGCAGCGCCATTTGTGGGAAATGGCCAGGATTTGCTTCTACATCAAGGGTACAAGACTCGATGATATCCTTTGGAAGTATCATGATCTTGGTTGCCAACTTCCCCATGATAGAATCTATGGGTTGATGAATCTTGCGCCACCTGGATGGGCGAGCCGCATCGAACCAGATTACTCGAAATCTGTGCTGGAAGTTTACAGAGAGGCTTTTCTGGAGTATTCCCGATTTTACGGACGTCTTGATCTTTTATTGCAGACGGGGATCAATGGAGTTGGGACAGTATCGTGTGATGAGGATTGGCCTTCTTGGGTTCCGGATTGGACTGCGCGAGCACTTGATACAATTCCACCAGGCAATGGTTTTAGCGCAGCAAGTTTCTCCCCATCACATTATGCTCTCCATGGCCCGAACGAACTTGAAGTAGCAGGTATTCGTCTAGACACTATCACCTACGTTTACCGACTCGAGATCAAAAGCTTCCAAGACTTGGCAGACTATTTCAACGAACTTGATCTTGAGAAGATTATGAAGAAACGGTATCGAGCAGGGGAATCGTTTTTTGATGCGCACTTGCATATTGTTACACATTCCAGGTTCAAGGAGCGTGTTCCTCATGTTGGAAGGCCTGAGTTTGAGCATGTGCGAGAACATATGATTAATCTGGCTCGAGGTAGACAAAGCCCGTATGATTTTACCCAGTATGAAGGTGAGATGATAGTTGGATTAGAGGATTCTTATTGCTTTCTTACTAGCGATGGATATCTCGGCCATTGTCGGACAAGAGGAACAGTAGAAAAAGGTAAATCTTGTCCATCCTCTACAGACACAGCAATTAATCCTTTCACAGGCGATGAAGTATTCATCCCCCTCGGCTGCCAAGTCCCCATCCTCGTTCGCCCAACACCCAACAACCAGCATAGATCTCTCGGAGACTGCTTCGTACACGGTATCATGCACGGAGAGACACTTCTAGGTCCTCTTCCTCCAAACTATAGTGTCCAAGAAATTAAACGCAGCGACGGAATCACTCGAACCCATTTTCTTAACCATGACACAGGGGAGCATACCATGGGAGATCCGCGACTGGTACCCATACCATTTCCAGAAGGATGGCTATTCTCGGGATGGGGCATGGAAACTGACGATCCTATTTACTGCCCTATTTTCGTACATGAGACAGGAAAGGTGGTTCCTCACGATCCACGGTTGGAGATGTGTGCTTTGATAGAGAGGGGTGTCAATGTGCAGACAGTAACACTAGTATAGCTTCTCTCAGTTTTGATAGCGTAAGAAGAACTCACTATTGATCTTTGTTTCAATCCCTTTCGACACGTTTTCGGTTATTATAGGCCCAGGCGGTTATGGCTGTGCCTCGGCATTCGGGTGTGTTCATGATTGGTGGTGTTTCATGAGGCAGCTGGCGAACCGTCAGCTGAAAGTGCACTTGGGGCTGAAAGGTGACGTTTCACCGCCGGTATCACAACCCGTTCCTTTTAACATTTACATACAGAATCAAATCTGGATACCTGTAAACTCATTCAAATACTGTAAAGCTATGAAAAGCGAGTCAAAGTCCCAGCAAACATCCTCATCATATTTTCCCACTGGTATGGAGGTCATATATGATGACGCCGATGCCGTCGCCGACATATGTCTTATACACGGGGCAGCAGGGGACCCCAAGGCGGCATGCACAGAGTCTGCGCCATGGCTAAAATCACTCCTACCTTCCCAAATTGACAAAGTCCGTATCCTCAGCTATGGATACGGTCCTTATGATGGACCCGGCGAAAGACAGTTTGACGTCTTCGATTGCACTAGCGATCTTCGTCATGGCCTCATATACCATCGGCAGAATACACCACTACGTCCACTCATTTTCGTGGCGCATTGTGTCGGCGGATTAGTCCTCAAGGAAGTAGTCAATTACTGCTACTACAGTCGCCCCACAAGTCATGACGCTGCACTTTACTCGGTGCTCAAGGGAATCATTTTCATCGGAACTCCTCATAAAGCGATATGGAAGCCGGTCATGAATACCCGGGTCGCGAGGTTATACGCCGGGTCTACTGATATAGTGGTGGCAGACGACTCCCTTGACTTATATACAGATGCTAAGCAGGATCGCGTCACGTCAACACACATAGAGTCGGTCGGGGATGTCAGCGAGCACGATCACTCAAGTAAAGTGGAGGCAGTGTCTTTCTTGACATATCGTCCTGAAATCGCAACAACAAAGCCCTCTGTTCCAGAGCTGTTAGCTACTATTGATACCATTGACGAATACGAAGCCATTCCCATCATAGCCGATCATATACAAATGATCAAGCTGAGCCCCTCTGATGAGGGAACCAGGCAGATTGCCGAGACGTTAGACGAGTGGACATCGCAGATCAGTAATTGATAAGAATTCCACTAGATTTTCTCCACTGACTTTTATCAGAATTATCACAACAGACCCCAACATCTGTCGATACATCAACAATGGCGACGTTCCAAACAGGCCGCAGCACTCGAAGCATTGGTCTCCAGCGCCAACGTCGCCATGAACGGTCTACAACCACACTTGTTGAGCACAATTCAGAGCCAGACAGTCTTCCGCAAGTGTCATATGAAATGCTCGGTCCATCATTGTTCCCGGAATCAGCCAAACCACCAGCAAGTTTCTACTTGCCACGGCCTTGCTACATATTCTGCTTCTTGATGTTTCTCATTATCGTGGGTAGTGCGAGCTTAGGAATATACTACACCGTGCGATATGACAAGATGGGAGATGGGTTTACGGCTGCTGGGTGGATTGTTGCGACTGGAGCTTTGCTACTGGCTGGTCCATTGGCTCGGCATTATCCGAATTGTTCGTGCTGGGGTACGAAAAGGTCTTTCTCTTATGAGTTTATTCGCATGGATACTATGCCACATTCGTTATCAGCGAGTACACCTCCGAGATATTCATTGACAAGCGCTCACGCTGCGCGTCAAAATCCGACCAGCACATGACAAACAGTTTATAAAAGAATTTCTTCTTCACTACCAAGGCAAGCCTCAGCAAGCAATGAAAAAAAGCCTGTCAGACGTCCATCAGCACCCGTCCCGAAAGCGCGCCCAAAGGCAAGACCACTCGCAGGACCGAGATCATCAAGCAAACCTCTCTATACAGCCACCGCAAAGCAGTAACCGCCGTCCTTGCGGACAGGTCGAGAGGACCAAAAAGTGTTATTCACTCTAGGGCGCCGAGGATATACATTCATCAACCAGGGTGGGATCTGTGGCTCTTTTGGAGAACCAAGAGAAGGTCGAATACTATAGAAATGATTCTCTGAAGTATTGTCGACATGAAGAAGAAAGGAAAAAAAAATTCTAAAAGGTCGGCGGCTTTCGAGACTTTTATAGATGGTTGGTGTGGAGTACGTGACTAAGCTTGGAGCAGAGTTTTCTGTTATGGGGTCTGTTGACTCGGCGGTATTCACGACGAGGCTGACTAGCGATGGGGCACGGTTGTGAAAATTCTTTGAAAATTCTTTTTGGTCTTCTGGAAGATCCATTTGTTTGGTGATTGTTTTGTTCTATTCGCTGGTTTTGAAGATTTTTCTTCATCTTGACAAATTGGGAGTTACGATAGAGATCTCATTGGTCAATGAGTTTTTCCATGCACGGAGACTTATTCTTCCATTGATGTTATGGCTTCGGCCAATCAATGTCTGCTATTGCCCAATAACTGTACGGCAGCTTGTTGATGGAAGTGAAGATGTTGATGGCAGAACGTATGTCATTTTCCCAAACACGCCAATATATGACGGCAGATTGAACTACCATGACTCTACGATAACTCAATTAAAGCTAGAGTATTTGAGAACATTTGATTATGTTTATGACTATTTATGGGTTACACATATTGCTTGAAGAGGCAATTCGACATACCATTCAGAAAGTACAGGGTAACCAGAGTCCCACTTCTATTCTAGAACATCACAGCTTACATGTTGATATCAAAAACCTCCATGACACCACTTGTAACAAACGCCGAAAGGGCCGACAAGAGACATCCACTTCGGCAATACTCAACTCGCCCTGCCCGGACTGATGGAAGTGTTGAGGAACACTCGGGACGAGACATCAGCTCAACTCCTCAGCAGTAAAGGATCATTCATGATTGGCTCACGGCCTTACCAGTGCCAAGCATAGCAGGTCATTCTCAACATCCAGTTTGTTGGTATTTCAGAGGCAACATGCACATTTCCCAAGCCATGGCAATCTCGGGTATCCCATAAAGCCGGTAGCCGAAACAATGGTATTCTTTCTCCAGGTCTCCGGTGCAACTATGTATAGCCAAGTCCAATGTTGACTCGTCGAGGAATGAAAGCTAAACTGCAATTGGTCCCCACCTCCGACCTCCCCAAGATGCCAAGTTCATCTGTGCTACTGCTGCATCAGCGCCAAGTTGACTCGAAAATGAGCCCCTTTGCAAAAATAAAGCCAAGAACTCATGTACTCGGGTTGGCTCCCCCGCAAACTAAACCTTGAAGCTTTTTCCAGGCAGATGCCAAGAATGGTTGGTTGCCGGCAGTACGACACGGGTAATTTTCCAGCTCAGCTCTTCAAAGTATTTTGTACCCAGTGTCTGTCTCCTTTGTCTCTATTCATAGCCCCGTATCACAACATGCAGTAGCCTCATTCTCTCCTGCATACAGCACACTTTTGTTGGTCTCCTGCGTCGAAGGCGCAACATCCAAGCCCGGATTGCCCGTAAAGAAATTAACTGGCTTAAGCCCTACGGTGAGCTTTTCGCTTGGCATGACCGGCCAATCCTCAATCCTGGGATTATGCGTCGACCCGAAGGTATGCCAGATAACAATGTCTTGGTTCCTCACCGACTGAGCCACGCCTGTGTTTCGGCGTTTCGCAATTACTGACGCTAGCCCGTCACCGCCGGAAGACTGCATCGTGTATTTTCCTGCGGGGAAATGGTCGTTGTCTTCGTGTCTTGTTACCCAGACTGCATGCTCGGCGAATTCGGAGCGCTTGGCGTGGAAGGAATCTGAGTGTGCGAGAAGCATTTGGCTGTAGAAGGGTATGAGCTTGAAGCCAACTGGTGTGCCTGTGATTGGATTGATTTTGTTCTCGTTGATGAATTTGAAGGTTCGCGCTTTGGTGAAGTCGAGATCAAAACCACCTTCTTCCTCGATGGTCTGGCTTTCTGTGACATAGCCGACTCCAAAAGGATTATGGACAGCTGGATCATCAATCGGAAGCGACTTTGATTCCTCTACCACGAGAGAATTCTCATGACCATCGATTGCGGGATCAATGCGAAGGCTGAAGAGATGTTGGTGGTATGGCGCCAAGACACCAGGTGCGACAACAGTTCCGTATGGATAGCCGCCTTTGTGGTCCATGGAGGTTGGCGCAGTTGATAAGATACCAGTGGCACGGACTTCATAATTTATTGAGGCATCTTGATAAAAGTGCCATGCAAAAATGTACTCGTAGTTGCTAACAGTGATAATAGTCTGTAGAACAAGCACGCGAGACCGAGCAACGACGGGGTTGTTCGTGCGGAAGTTTGTATGCTTCCATAAAATTCCATCATCTTGTTCGTGGCAGCAGACAACATTTGGCAGTTTCATAGGTTCACCTGAGGGCGTATTATGATAAGCGTCGAAGTACTTGATAGTGCCTAGACAATCGCAACCAAGCTGTAAGTTATTGGCGTTGATACCAGCCCCATCATTACCAAGATCGAACGCAGCCTTGCGTGGGTATGGAGACCGCGGATCACCGTAAGGAACGAACATCTCAGCTAGTGAAAGCCGGTAAAAAAGACTTCGGCCATCATATCGAATGTTATGAAGAGTGAGACCTTCTCGATAATTGAAGCCGACGCGAAGATCCCATTTCTCCCATCGCAAGTGGTTGCCGTCGATTTTGAATGAGGGCCCCTCAGGTTGCACGATTTGATATGGCTTGGTGCTGGCTCTGGGGCTTGGTCTCAGGTCAGGATGATATTCGCTCTTGGTAGTATTGTGAATTCTTCGACGGTCGAATGGCCTTGTCTCGGTGTGGGTTCTTTCGTCTGGTGTTGTCGGTAGGCGGTACACCTTTGTGACCTGAAGAGACTCTGATACTTCGGCGCAAATATCCAAAGGGTAGGCATAGTAGTTTGCATCTGGGTTCTCCAACAGTCGTAGATAAAACCAGCACTACACATCATCAGCAAATACAGAACATCATAGTGGAGGGCATGGTATACCATAGTAAGGCGATCAGTCATATCATTCATCCCATCCGTCGCATAAGCCCAAGGCTCAACAACCACAGTAGCCCCATCAGGGATGTTAAGAGTCTTGATCTCAGCTTGGACCTTCTCATCAGCAAGACAGGCTTCTTCAACAGCTTTCATAAAGTTAGTGTCAATGTAGGAATGTTTCCCTTCGACATGCTGCTTTTTGACAACGCTGTTGTTGTCGAGATCTACAACGAGTTCAAAGAGTTGGGTTCCGCTAGGATCTTTCTTGATCGATACTTCGACTCGAGCATAGCGAGTTGGAGGTTCTGCCACTTGACCCATGCGTTCTTGTTCGAGATAAGAGACCATTTCCTTCTTTGCGGGCTCGAGAAGGGTTATGACGCGAAAATTTGGCTCTTGACTCCCGAAATGAGGACGCACTATCTGAGAGGCCTAGGAAATCCTTTAGTGGCTGATGAAGCTTGATGCAGATAGAGAACTGACTCTTGATATCTCCTCAGGCCTCAGAGGGTCAAACGGATGTGGTGGTGGTGCATTCATTGTGACGACTGGGAATGGATTATTTTGATATAGAAAAAGGATATTGAATTGACTTGTGAACGTTTGAGAAGTCGTGACAGGCTTTGTTTATATAGAAGGAAGACGTCAATGAAGTCGTTCAAATGAGGGGTCGAGATATCGCACGCCCTCCTAGTGGAACTTGATGTCTACTTAGATAATCGCGCCTTCCAACAACAACACCAAGGTAATCGCCAAATTAAAAATGCCTGATATCTCAATTATACTCAATTTACAACTACTGTATAGAAGAAGACATATCTTGTATGTAGATGGGGCTCCTCACGGTTCCCCTCATACTCCAAGTCACCACGTCACGCTAGCCAAGCTCTACCTGTCATGTGTCACTGCAAGACGCAGATCAAACGGTTCGAAATAAGTCCCGGCCACATGGGAGAAGAGAGTTTTGGGAAGGTGAGTACCAGTGCGACGGGTCGGTAGCTTACTTGAATAAGGGTTCTGTGTTATGCATGTGAAACTGGATCTCGACATATGTCAGATGCATTACTGAATTGGGTCGAAGATATTGTATAATCTTATGTCTTTGGTTGTAAGTAAGCATACGATTCTTTCTAGAAGACCCATTTGTACTGCTCAGGTGTTGAGCCAAGCCTTTGGGCATGGATTCATTGACTGGGCAAATATCACTCTACTGCCTCCATTCAGTGGGTTCAACCTCACTCTTAGTGAAGAGGGACTGCCAATACCCAGATGTATTAGTCACAGAATTGAGAATGCATGTCAAAGGCTATTGTTGGCACAATCGGTAGTTCAGCATGGAGCCTTTGTTTGTCCTCCACAGTCCCTCCTCCTTTATCAATTTGGCCCCATATTAGCTTCCAAAGCCGCCCTTACCCTCCTGTGTCTCACTTGATTCGGACCGGTCTTGGCAGTCAAAGCGAAGATGATATGTAGAAGATCTATCAAGGTACAATCTCCATTCGAACCGTTGAAATCTGATGCGGGTCATTTCATTCTTTATATCCACCTCGGTTAAGTCGGCAGTTTAGTAACAAGATCATCACGACCTAGAAGAATCACAAAATGATCAACGACGATCTCATGTCTCAACATCCTCTGCGGTAAGACGTTTTCTCTACAGTGGAGAGGCCCTAAGCGAAGCCAGGCCAGGGCAGGTCAGTTTAGCCAGTGGGTAATTTGGGGGGAGATGGGGCAGTGGGGTAACGTTATCCTCTTCCCTGATTTACCCCCAAATTCCCGCTTTTTAAAGGCGGTAAACACGGGGAACTGTATGGGGTTTTCCCATGTTCTGCCTTTGCCTTGTGGGACAGACACAATTATCACATCATGCATCCAATGGGAGAAAAAGATGTGTCATGAAAGTTGGAACCCGCGTAAAAAATGCGATGTGACATGGGGGAGGAGCAATTACAATCACGGACAAGTAACACCGAATGCGGAGAAGAGAAGAAAGGAGGAGAGAAGAGACACAGAAAAAAAAGCCACCCCTGACTCGTGCTACGGACGGAGTACTCGGTGGATTTACCGCCCCCCCCCCCCCCNNACCAGTAGTAATTAAAAGCAATGGAACCAACAAGGGGACAGGGAAGATCTTGTTCAATCTTAGATATCTTACATACATTGAGATGCAGGCGACAAGAAAGAGAAGAGAACAGACACAATCACAATCACGTATCTGCAGGCAGCCACGCGAGTTCCACGTGTCTCATCATCCAGCCTGAATAAATGTGTTGGAAGAGAGGTACATGGGACGGACTGAGGTAACCCGGGCGGGAGTCATAATAGACTAACAAGTCCAAGCCAATAATGAGGGGAATAATTAAGCATAATCTCATCTTACACATACACGTGGAGAATATGTCATGTCAGAGATCGGTCTACATCCGCCCGGCTATAGATTCACGATGACATAGGTTAAGAAACAGGAATAACCGAGAGATTTAAACTGAAAGAGGAAGTCATTCCATCTGTCCGAGTGCAAAATACAGCCAAGCAAAGAAGAACATTACCAACCAAGCTTACTCGCCAAGATTGGGATGCGTTGTTATGACTTCCCAAAGCAAAGTCGCCAAGTAACCGCCAAGGTGTAGTTGGACTGGGGTAGCGTCACCTGATATAGCCTGTAGACTACTCAGAAATCAGTGGAGTAGCAACAAAAAGATATGCATCCAACTACTGTCTTGGCTATGCCTTGGCGAAATGCTCCCCCCGGAGACTGCAAAACGTAACAGAATTTCTCCACAAAGCTTAGCCCCCCTAAATTTTCCAGTCTGTTCTTTCTTTCCCCAGTTTGCCCCAGTCTCTTCCCCGTCTTTGCTTCCTCTCCGCCTCCCACATCTAACCCACAACCCACAACCATAATAACCATGAAATCCTCTTGGCGTCTGGGGTGTCTTGGCCATCCTTTGGACCGGGTTTCCTGCGTAATTTGGATTAGAATGTCTGGGCATTGATACCCCGCGCGGGTCTCTGCTTGCAACCATTACGACGGAGCGCGAGGTTATAAAAACAGGAGCTGCTCTGTCCCCCAGTCGCGTCTCGAGTCAGTCAGCTCTCTCTCCATCTTCTTCTTCTTTGCCCTTTACCACTTTTTTCATTCCACTGCAAGCTTTGAGCCTTTTTCTCAGGCCCAATCCTTTTTTGCCCATCATGGCGATCGGTAATGAGAGTGATCGGTACTCCCCTACCACCAAGGAGGAGGAGGGTATCGCTACCAATAGCGATGGCCCCGTCAATGAGACGTCCGTTCCTTATGTCTCTGAGGAGACGGAGAACCGTATTTTGAAGAAGCTTGACAGACGTATCATTCCCATGGTCTGCTGGATCTATCTCATGAACTTTATGGATCGAGGTGAGTTTTTATCAGGATGACAGTTGGAGGCTCAATGGCTGACAGTGTTATAGTTGGTATCGGTAATGCTCGTCTCTACGGTATGGAGGATGAGCTCAACTTGGCACCTAATCAGTACCAACTTGCTGTGTCGATTCTCTTCGTCACCTATTGTGTAAGTCGCGATCGTATTCCACTCTGTAGAATCAATTGGCTGACCATTCAATCTTAGTTGTTCGAAACTCCCTCCAACCTCATCATCAAGAAGATGAAGCCCGCCCGATACCTCGCCGGTCTCTGCTTCTTCTGGGGTCTTGTCGCCTGCTTCACTGGTTTCGTCAACAACCTTGGCTCTTTGATCGCTTGCCGTCTTCTTCTCGGTACTTTCGAGGCCGGTCTCTTCCCCGGTATCATGTTAGTACAAACCCGCGATCGACGTTATGAATGCTTTGCTCATAATTCATAGGTTGTACCTCACCACCTTCTACCACAAGAAGCACATCTCGCTCCGCAATGCCTACTTCTACTCCATCTCTGCCATCTCTGGTGCTGTCGGTGGTCTTGTCGCCCTTGGTATCGGAGAATTGGATGACTATGACTGTGACGAGTGTGGTGCTGGCGGATGGAGAGCCTGGCGATGGATCATTACCATTAATGGTATCCCCACTGTCTTGACTGCTCTCGCTGTTCCCTTCGTCCTTCCCAACGAACCCGCCACAGCCAAGTGTCTCACACCCGAGGACCGTCAGGCACTTATCGATCTTCGAAGCGCTGAGATCGGTCAGACCGCAGCTGGCCAGGAGATGCACAAGGAGGACGTCATTGCTGCCATCAAGGACTGGAAGATCTGGGCCCTTTCCATCGCTCAGTACTGCAGCCACTCTGTCCTTTACAGTTTCAGTGTCTTCTTGCCCACCATCATTAATGAGATGGGAACCTGGACTCCCAAGCAGGTTCAAGGTCTTACCGTCCCTGTCTACATCGTTGGCTTTGCTACCTACCTCATCTGCGCCCGAATCAGCGACCGCACTCAGCAGCGAGGTCTCTTCTGTATCGGCGGAGGACTCGTCATGATGCTCGGCTACATCCTTCTCATCATCAACTACAACCAAGCCATGAGCTTCGCTGGCTGCTTCATTGTCGCCATCGGTCTTTGGACTGGATCTGGATCTGGTATGGCTTGGATCACTGTCAACCAGCCCCGATACGGCAAGCGAGCGTTCGCCAGTGGTATCTTTATCACTATTGGAAACTCTGCTGGTGTTGCCGCCCCCTTCCTCTTCAGCGACGCCGATAAGCCTCACTACCGCCCCGGATACGGTGCTACCATCGGCATGCTGGCCCTCGCTGTGTGCATCCACACTACTGTCTATCTTCACTTTCGACGTCTTAACCACCGAAAGCTTTCTGGTCAGGAGGACTGGAGAATGGAGGGTAAGACTGAGGAGGAGATTAATGAGATGGGCGAGTACAACCCCCGCTACATGTACACCCTGTAAGGCCTCGCCTTGATGTTTATTCATTTTGACTAGACGAGTTTTGTTTGATTTCGAGTGCTGGCATACAATTTGGTGGACTTTCATATCTTGTACAGACTGCGATAGAAGATACCTACTACAATTGAAAAGTTTGCTCGAAGTTTTGATGTTGATGCTAAAAGTGACCATGCCCTTTCCACGTAAGCGCTTCTCCAATTTTGATCCGACATCATCAATTGACATTCCGGCTAGCCAATGATGTCTCGTGAGGCGGCTGGCCTATAACCACGATGGAAGTTTGGGAGACTTGACACCATGCTCGCGTATGGATGCTTGTAATTCTGATGCCAAGCTCTTCATTGCGTCGCAGACATCTACAACAACCTCTAGTATCGAAATGTCTGTGTGAAACACTTCACCCAAGATTCGTGGCAATTAGATGACGCAATCGAGGCTATCGTATTGCTTGGCTTGGTAATAACCTTGGCTTTGCACTCAGCGTGAGTCTTGTTGCCAGTTTTCTCGTTTACGAATCCCTTGGCGCTGATGCGATGTCTCGCACCATAATTATCGTGGCTTGTGAAATGATGAAAGCGGCGTCCAATAGTCAAAGACCATACTTACTTGGAGAAGAGGGGATGAGGGGATCAAGGTAAATCGAGTGCGGAGTCAAAAGTCGCTCTAGTCACCAAGGGAATAGCGTTTTATTCTCACGAGACCTGGTCTCTTGGGGTCAAGTGGGGAAGATTCTCCTTCGGAAATAAGCAGCAGTCACGACGACTCCAACTGCAGTAAAATGACTCGCGAAGCATGGCGTTGCAAGGTATAAAGATTCATGGGGTAGACTAGCCACTAAACTACTGTACATGTACAAGGATTCTGGCTTCCTTCTGCAGGACATCACAGCAAGTTGACTGTGCAAAGTGCTTGGCGGATATCATCAGCCAGTTGTGTGTTCATCATCTCTGCATCCCCAGACTGACGGTACATGTCCCCTGTCTCATCACGGTCGGCGGGTATAAATCGCATCAAGTGAAGAGAGTGGCGAAACTGCCCATATATCCACCGTTTCTGTCTATACAGTTCATCCTCAGCTGACAAGAATGGTGGATTGTGTTCCTCGAAGAGTCCAATGAGACTCGATAAAACGCTCAAGGCAGCGATAGGGCCGTGGATGACATGATGACGATTGTGGTCGAGCCTCGAAACATAGTGATTGCTCTTCTTGTAAGCGAGGAATGCCTCGCTCGTCGGCAACAGGTCGTGAAAGCAGGGGAAGTGAAGTTTCTGATCATTGACATCTGCAAAGCTCACCGGCCTGGAGAGGTTTCCGAGGTAGAATGGTATACTCCGACAAATGGACTTGACCAGATCCTGTGTTTCCTGACACCTTTTTGCCTTTAGATTTACGCTTTCTGTGACCAGGTTGTTGAATAGGTTTCTTTTAAGTTCCTCGACGATGAGACGATAGATCCGCCACATGTTCCAGATATTGGCGATCTGAATGCTAGGATATACATCAATGAAGCCATCGTAGGTGTCTATTCCTGGTGCCATAGCGTCCTTGGCTTGTACCGTCTGAGGGTGCCAAATCTCAGGTACCGTATGCAGCCAAGCTTGGAGCTGTGCTTCTACCTCACAAATGATGGATGGGAGCTCTTGCAGTGCTGCCATTGATATTTCCACTTTTGGAAATGCTGACCGGTTGTGGATCGTCTGAAGCCTAGAAACAGACACGCCGATAATATCGAGGGAGTAGCTAGGATTTTTGGGAAGAGTCGGTATTATCTTGGTCTGTACCCAATCTAGCTCGCCTTCAGTCAATGGGACTTTGTGTCTGACACAGAACGATATTTTAGCGTGGAGAAGATTTCCCAGCAAATGTCCGTGATGTTTGAACTTTCCCATGCCATTTTGCATCAGCAAGGCCAAGGCGCCTTTTCTGTGCGTGGTGTTCGACTTGTTGTGTCCGAATATGGCTGCCAAAGTGTCACATTGCTGCAACATGAGCGCTGCAATGACGGTCGCATCCTTCCCTTGCTCTTCGGGGCTATACACAGCCTCTTGTAGCTTGATGAGAGCTTGGCTGTATAGCTTGATAGGTAAAGGGCTAGTTACACCAGTTGGTTGTAGTAGTGTCCAGAGCTTGATAGAAGTCACATTGACCGCGGCGGATAGAGCGGAATCGTGAGGTTCGGTGGCCAAGATGGGCCGGACAAACTCTAGAAACCCTCGTGTCGATTCCATATTTCTACCGACATCGGTGACATACGTGAGAAAGAAACCCACAGCTGCATCCTGCTGTTTTGGAAGGAGACTTGTAGGTAATCGTGGAGCCTCAGAAACCCCCGAAACCTCGTGCTCTGTGATGATGGCAGTCATCATCTGATCTGGCGATTTGAACTTATTCAGGCATCGTGAAGTCTCGTCTTTAAATCGTAGGCGAACGGGCTGCTTTTTGTAACCTGCACACTCGCGACCGATACGATTACAGGCTTTGCAGAAAGGCTTCGTCTCGTCGCACTTTACGCGACGTTTTTTGCAGGTGATGCAACCTCTGGAAGGGCCACGATTAACCATGACTTGATAATATATAGTGTTCTTGAACAAAAGATGAGAAGAGAAGCATGTTTGAGGCTCAGAGGCCAAGACCTTTATGTCTGTCTACCTTGCTTGATCTGCTTAGTCTAGAGTCGGGACAATACAGTATAAGCTTACCTTAGTGCTTACGTCACGGTATGCTCGCAAAAATATTTCCTTTTCTAGCAAGATCTTCCGCTGTCGCATCTATGTACGAGTACGAGTGTGCAACAAAGCGACACAGAAAGTAAGCAGTTCATTTTGTATCACGTGGAATACGCAACAATGGAATTCTCCTATCAGAGTCTTGTTGAGGTTGAAAACCAGGAGCCATGAACTCACCACCATTGCGGAGTTCCAGGGTCTCTTAGGGGACCAATCCCTGTAGCCTCGGCCTGCGCGGGGTCCGTTTTAGCGGAGGCGTACTGAAATTCAGTCAATGTGACCGTCGAAAACATAAGAGACAGAATAATTTGGCCATCTTGTATCAGTTTAGTCCAGCTTCTAGGCTACTTTATTTCTGTACCCTAATTCTTAGAGAACAATTCTTCTGACACTCCCTCCACCTGCCTGGACAGCCTGGAATCATTGATGGAGGATGATTCAAAGATGGTGTCATGTTCAGAAAAGAGACGGAAAGCCCCCGAATCTGTTATCTATCTATTCAAAAGGATTCGCAACTTTCCTCGCTTAAGCAATCCTCCGAGTGACAGATCAGTAACCTATTTGTAATTCCGCAACGTTGAACCACCGCGCCAACACAAATTAGGAACCTGGTCCGCGGACACGAACCAGGCTGAGGATTGGATCCAACACAGCATCACGTTAAGTGGTTGAGCAGGGGGGATACTGCGGGGTTAGCGGAGAATGACAAATATATAAATTGTGTGTCCATTGACATAGATAAACTCAACACCTACAACTATCTATCAAAATGGCTCCTCTCGATAACCCAGCTGTGCCTAAAGGCTCCATCGTCCTGGTCACAGGCGCCAACGGACTTCTCGGCTCTCACGTCGCCAAACAATTCCTCGAGTTTGGTTACAAGGTCCGTGGTACTGTTCGAAACACTGAGAAGAATGCCTGGCTCTCGGCTGTTTTCGATAAGCAATATGGACAGGGAAACTTTGAGCTTGTCAAATTGGACGATATGGCCTCTGTGGATGCGCTGAAGGAGGTTGCTCAGGGTAAGATTCGTGACAACTGCTCGATGGACCGAGGCTGATGCGACAGAGATAGGCGTTTCAGTGATCGCTCACACCGCTTCCAACATGTCTCTGAGCCCTGATCCCAACGTGGTCATCCCCGAAGCCATCAACGGAGCGTTGGCTTCACTGAAAGTCGCATACAGCGTCCCAAGCGTTAAGCGCTTCGTACTTACTTCGTCATCTAGCGCGGCGACCATTTCTGATCCCGGCAAGCCTCACACACTGGTCAATGAGGAAAGCTGGTCTGAAGGCGCTGTCAAGGTCGCTTGGGCGGATCCTCCATACACCGCCAAGAGATCAGGTGCTGTTTATGCTGCCAGCAAGGTCCAGTCGGAGCAGGCTGTTTGGAAGTATCACAAGGAACACCAGCATGAGAAGCCTGAGCTAGTTGTCAATACTGGTGAGATTTTCTGGTGTGACTAGATGGAAGCTTTACTGATCAGTTCTAGTGCTGCCCAACTACAACTGGGGCAAGTCTATTGACACGGCCAACCAAGGCTACCCGAGTAGCTCTGGTATGCCTGTTTTGCTCTATCAAGGCAAGGTAGCCCATGTCCATCATTTCGTTGTACCACGTAAGTCTCACCTACATCTAGACCCATCCACATACTGACTATGAACAGAATATTTCATCGACGTCGACGATACGGGACGACTTCACGTCGCTGCCGCCATATTCGACCACGTCAGAGATCAGCGCATCTTCGGCTTCGCGGGTCGTTTCAACTGGAACCAAGTTCTAGACATTCTCAGAAAGCACTACCCCGAGAAGACCTTCCCTGAGAACTTCCAAGATGGAGAGGATGCAAATGAGATTGAGCCCAGAGACAAGGCTGAGCAGTTGCTGAAGGACCTTGGTCGCCCTGGTTGGACTAGTCTGGAGGACTCGATCATTGCGAATGTGGAGGATGTGGACAGTGCTGGGGAGGATCTGTATGTGAAAGACTACAGTGTTTGAGCCAAAGATTTAGAGTGGAGAGTGGCTTGGAATAGAAGCTATAAGATTCGACCTGGTATAGGAGCTTAAACAATTTTTCCTGAAATTTGTGATTTTCGGAGTCCTTATCCTTTTCCCAAGCGTCAATGACCTCCCCATCCATAATTCCATGAACATAGACTTACCCAAGGGATAAGTACTCATCTGTTGTGGACTTTTGCCGAATAACATATGGAGTCGAACCACCGAAGAGAACGCATACTTTGTCCCCTGCCTCCATGCAGCGAGGACCAATACCAACATAACCCTTCTCCGTAATGAAGAAGTTTTGATCCCGAGAGATTGAGATCGATTGCACGAAGCTCAAACAATTCCGCACCTTTTGCGCAGGTTTGCAAAGCATGAAAAGATCCTGGGCAGTAGATACGTACTCTGGGTTGTTTGGAGACCGGCTGCCAATTAATTCTGGGACAACCCTCCACTGCCTCTGGTTCGGTCAAACAGAGAAAGAACATCTTGTGTGTCAGCGAGTCATATTCGTCTTCGGATATTGTGATATCTCCCCATAGCAGTTGAAACTTGGACGATATAGCCAGCTCTTGTATGATCCACACCCTTGAGAAGTATGAGGCACTGAGCATCAAGTCCAAATCTGTCCAGACTCTTGAGTGGCGAAGGGGAAGGTCCAATCTTGCCAGGTCCCATCATCAGGGAAGTGTGACATCCCACAAGCACAATCTTTTCTCATGTTGGTAAAGGCAATAAGAAGGTCTTTTACAGAATCTGCCACCTCAGTATCCGCCTGGCCAAGCCATGCAGTAACCATGGTGGCATTAGAATAGATCAGTCTCATTATACTGACTTGGGCCGAACGCTCATCGTTGATTCCTGATTGATGCAGATTTGATCGATCCAAAGAGGGCGAGGTTTATCGGTCAACCTCAAGCGGCGCAAGGTAATATCAAGGCTCTTGGTAATTTTGAAGTCGTGCTTGTTGCACTTCATGCAGGCTATTTCTGTCTTGCTTCCCCATTCGTAACTGAGTGCCTCATACTCCGGAGCTGCACGAGACGATGCGTTTTTAGAGAACCCTGGATTTCATCTTGATCTCTTCCAGGCTCAAGTGTAAAGATTTGGAACAATTTTTTGTTCAACGTCTCAGGGTATTGAAACCACATCATACACGTAACAACCAAAATTGTGAAATGATAATACTCAGATTGTTCGATGTAATGCAGGGAGGAAATTTCGCAGGATATAGCTAAGGTAGTAAGACGGGCTTTGACTGTTATTGACGCAAATCACGCAAATTGCGCCGGGGTCTAGGCAGAAAGGATCTTCATGCATGCAGCGGTTATTGATCCAGCTGGCTTATCTGCATCCGGTGAGGTGACCTGTACCACCCTTCGCAACGAATAGTCTTTCTGGAACAAGTGGGATTGTGTCCACATGACTGCAGATGCCTGTTTTCAACGGCTTGATAATCTTATTGATTGGTAGACATAATTGTGAAGAGACTGGATGCGGACATTCTGGTCCTATCGCACAGGGTCAATGGTAACTCACCACATAGCGGAGGACGAGGTCAGGGGGCTTGCAGCTTGAGACGGCCATATTACCACATGCTGTACAAGAACGACTTGATCTTATACTACTTCCTACGCTGTCGTCGAACACTGAGACGAACGTTATGGACGAGTTGATTGGATCCACCGCATTCCCAGGTTGCTCAATTTCTTTTGTCTGGAACCTGGTGTTTGGCTATACAACGATATGCATGGGCGGTTGAAGCCACATACTAGAATCTAGAGACTCGGGAACTTAGAGCTCATTTTTCCCGTTGCAAATTCAGAGCTGGGTGTCGCATCGGGGCACTCATGCTGGCTGGTAACGGAGACCAAACGAGTACACAAAAAGAAGGCAGAGATTGATATTGCATAATTCAAAGCCATTTGTGACAAATGCAAAAAATGAAGACCTGCATGTTGCAGGTGGCTGGATCTCTCCCGCCGGGAATTGAACCCGGGTCTCAAGCGTGACAAGCTTGCATACTGACCACTATACTACGGAAGACGAACAGTCTTGTGACTGCTGTAGCGGGGTTGTTGGAGGCGAGT
>JABFEW010000339.1:0-28319 GCA_013618405.1 Fusarium hainanense | reverse complement strand
TGAGCAATGAGCAATGAGCAATTGCAATTCTGATTATCGGTTAATTATCTTCGGCACTGCAGACATCCAGTCTACAGCACTTTGAGGAGACAAGAGAGCTAGGAGATTCATGCAAGCCTCGTTCCATGTCTTCTACTACAACCCAAATGATATGAAGCTACCAATCAGCTGAATGCTTTGTGCTAGCACATGCTGCTCTTTGACATTTCCATTGAGAATGCTCTCACTATGTTGTGCGATGCTGCATCTGCATTACGGCGCCTCAAGTTCCTGCATCAAACGTGGCGGCTGTTAACTGATCTGGACGTGGTCATCGCAAAACCCGCAAGAGATCGGTAGACGAATGATCCATCTCCAAGTCATGCCAGGCCTGATCCTTACTGCATTACATTGGTACTTCACATCGCAGGGCCTTGCGGCTAGTTTTGCGGCTGATGTCGCGGAGTTTTCTTTCCTTCTTCCTTTGTTCCCCATAAGAAACCTATTGCAGAGAAAGACTGGTGTCTGGTATATCAGGTAGATATCTGACCAACCTGGAGTAACGCACCTCTCTAGCCATGCAGAATTAGAGGCAGAGAGCGCCTTCAAAAGCTAGGGGCCCTCTCACAAAATCAGCCATGAGACGTTTTGTAAACAAAAAACCGTTGACTACTAATGGCCCTCGGGAAATCCAACACCACCGTCACTCTACGTCGTACCTGGAAACTTTGTCCCGCCGTAAGCGACGGTACTGCAGGGTGATATCCTTGGCAATTCCCAGCAAATGAGGCGTAGCACTTGTTCCGTCATGATTAAAAGAAGGGTTCGGAGCGTTACATTGCCAAGAAGAAGATACCGTAAAAGGAAAGACGGGATCTTCAATCATTGCTTGACGAATCACATCTACGGAGCGAGTCGCTCAGAGCAAGACAGTTCGGTAGAGTCACAACGGCGTGCTTTACAGTTCCAGTAGACACACTTTATTCCCACATCTCAAGAAGTACACGGTGATGTATGTATTTCCAATTTAGGAAATCTGGTCTTGTCATATCTGATAAAGCCAATCATCCACGCTGTACCATCCCGGCACCTGGGGATTGTAAACCAGCACCTCTCAGAAGCAACGGCATGGAGCCGTATGCAGTAGGATCTTCATATCTCTATCAGATGTTGATCATTTAAACATTATCACGTTGGACTTGTTCTCGGCGATTGAACGGTTATAGGAGTGAATGGCTCAGAACAGGCATCGCTCTGTAACACGGTGCATGTCTTGGCTGTTGCACATAATAAGTTCCACCTAGACTCTTTTCAAATGACACGGAAAATGATCAATCACATTTTCAAGCTCTAGCAGGGTCCAGGCCATTGTCAGTTTGAGTGAAGAGGATCATTACTCGAAGCCGTGTTGTGCTGACCATTTTACTACCGGCGACAATGGCCAAGACGACTCGGAGAAACATTAAGTGCACTGTGAGAAAGACTTGATGCCGATGTATCTTTGACGGACGACCCAGAATTACCCCTGTCGGACACGGAACCCAGCTTCAATGGTCGAACCTTAGTACCCCTCCGCCAGGGTTGGAGCTGCAATAGATCTTCAGATCCAGCAGTACACGGCAACCAGGAAATCAAGATATGCGCTAGCTTCCCGGAGACACTGCTCCATCGTCTGAGCGCAAGACCGCCAGGAATTGACACAGACAAAGGGGACCGAAGTGCCACATTTGATCTGGGCACGACCTCACAAGCAACTTTAGAGGATGGTAGTTGCCGTCAATGACACTGAGATTAGATGGCCAACCATGGGATGGAAAGGACGCCTTACATACAGCCTGGCAATAAAGTTACGCTCCAAAGCCTCGGACAGCTGAGCTGGTCCTGGATTAAGACAAGGCATGGTGCTCAATATTGCACTCACGCTTTTCTGATATCATTCATGTTCGGGATTTGGCTTGAAGTTGATTGTAGATTTGCAGCTAATTACTGACTTGACATGGGGTTTGTGGTCACCTCGTTTATCAGCCAGTGCGAGTGAGCGATTATCATCGGACCAGGAACAGGGTTCAGAGAAGAAGCAACCACCATCTTCTCTACAGTACAGTATGCAAAGCACTTCCTGTGCAAATGCCCTGGTCGATCTGCGCGGAGAAGGATCAAGGATCAAACAAAACATTTGCGACTTGTATTGTCCAGTAATACAAAATATGGCTATTACAATGCTACGCTGAATGGCAACAAACCCTGCGCCCCGATGACAATAACATTTGCCCTCTTCAGCTATGCTTTGACTGTCAACTGCAAGTCTGTCTATATGCCAATAAAGCTGCTTCAGCTTTGATACCCTGTATCCTTGAACGCCACAAGCGGGAATGCGCAGCTTGTCTTTGGAGTGCAACTGTGCGGATGTCGAATGAGGGAATTCCATTCATAGGTTATTTGTTGGGCCTGGGGTAGACTCATGCACAACATGCTCGCTTTTGCGGATCCCAGAGGGTGACGACTGACGAATATGGGGACACGGCTGGCTGGCTGACGAGCATGGTTGGTTTATTGGTGGTGTGGAGATCAAAAGTATGTCTGAGTCTAACGTCAAGATGATGTCGTCTTTGGTGAAGAGTTGTTGGTGGGTTAATATGTTGCCCTACCCTGGGGCCGATTATTGATCATCTTGTTAATTGTTGGGTTGGTGTATTGTCTCGTGAGGGCTGTGCTGATACGAATGCGACTATCACGCAGGCAAGAGTGGTACCGAGGGATATGAGATACATGGGGATAAGACGGCGATAATGGCATGTTTTGGTGAGCGCGTAAGTATTCTATTTCCAAATCGAGCTCATGATTATATTCCAACATATTAAGAGATGGCTGACACAGCTTACTTCAGCCCTAAGTCCAGGTCCAAGTCGAATCCCGATTCCCAGTTCCATGGAAGCCAGTCATTTTTCATCACAACTTTGCGCCCGTTATGATATACATGGCATCGAAAAGTCATCACAGGTTTGACCACTGCACCGCCTCTTGCGGTCTGGGGTTGTGAACACGAACAAGAAGAGTCGAGAACCCACTGTCTAAAGGGTATCAGAAAACTTCGCATTCGAGAGCACAAGAGGCGAAATAAGCGAGTCGGTTCACGTCACTTTAGACAAGGTCGCTACTGTATTTATTTTGGTGCTTGGGGCTCGACTGTCAAGTTTCCTGATACCCCCAGGATTGTTGAAGGCCATAAGTTGCGATAACCGCGCGAGATCAACAATGCATGTCTCGGAGCCTGCATTCCCGGACCCTCCATCTTGAGATCTCGACATCTGTTTTTGTCTGCCGGATTGTATGGGTGTCTTCGCTTGTCTCGAAAAACAGGATATTGAACAAGTCCATATTGAGCATTGCAACCCCATGAGGTCTCAGGGTCTTGCCCCCTTCATCCCAATACGGGGTTGCCTGTAATCTGATTCCAAAATCTCCGCCAAAGTGTCTCACTATCCTCAACACACGAGCAGCTGTCTGCTTAGCAGCCACACATTGAGCTTTGGCGATACCATCCGGCCAGTCACGTCGCGCGAATCAGACAGTGCGCCGGATATGGTAGCAAAGCAAGATGAAGATTGTCGCCTATCAGACAGCGGGAGGCTGAAGGAGGTGGTGCTGAGCACAGACTGCACTGTCGAAAGGCTGGGTAATGTCGGGGAGTCGTGATGGGTGATAGACCCTAGGTCGGCTGACAAGCCATGTGATGCCCTTAGCTTCAACCAAGCTCCCACCCATAGACCACCGAGATCTATTACTCGACTTTAGCAGTTTATAGTTCACGGTCTGGCCCTGAACCACGAAGCGGAAAATAAAGTGCAACGCGTCTTTTGTGCCTGTATGCGACGCGTACGAGGCTCAGCCAGCCTTATTCTGTATGGAAAGTGTGTGGCCATTTCCCCATGGTGTGCCAAGTTCACATGCTAACCCACAGACTAGGCTGTCACCGGGTCTATTCGGATTCACCCTCTTGAGTGAGACATGAAAACCATGGAAAATAATGGAATGCTCTGTGCACAAAGTGGTGTAGTGTAGAGAAAGACGGTCAACATGGATGAGACTGCTCATTCACATTTGCCTCTCTGACATTGTGCGTATCATGTTGCAACCTCTTCGAGAGACAACATTATTGAGCGGGCTTTGTAAATTTGACTCCTAGAACGCTGTCCATCCATGGCCCGACCTTTGCCGCCTCTGTGTCGGACACACCAGCTTGGGAAAGCTGTGCGCTCCAGCTGGAGACGTTGTAAATGAAAGATGACGCGAGACCTGACAAGTCACCTTCTGCCGTAGCAGATGATGCAACATCGGCAGTGAACCTTTCAATAACACCGTGTCTGGCTTCGAAGCGAACTTTGGTCTATGATTATGTTAGCCTATTTGTCATATGTCTCTACAGGGCGTGACTCACATCAAAGTCCAGTTGCGGACGTTCCCGAGGGTCTTCAGCATATGGATAGGTCGAGAAGGTGAACTTTGGTGTTTGACCATAGATCCAGTCCCGAGATTGTAACTCGCTGTAGCCCTTGCTGATGACATCCAGTTCAAGCATCTTGTCGCTGACTTCCTCTCGAACTTGAGCCTCGCCATACATGCGTGCGAACTCCTCTAGCACAGCAGCCTCGAAAGCAGCGTTCTCGACACCCACGTTTCGAACGGGGCTGCGGACGCTGTCAACGCCTCGAGTCTTGATGTAGGGCTCAGCGGGTGAGCGTAGCATGCCTGATATGTTCTTCAAGTTCGGGCTACGGAGGAGACAAGTTCCATGGTGGAGAGAGCGCAAGCGGGTAAGTTTGTAGGCGGACCCCGAGATTTTGTAGGTGCCGATGGGATCATTGGGGATATCCATGACAATATCATGTCGTTCATTGACCCGAGTGGTTGGCCTTCCAAGAGATGAGAGTGCTCTTACAATCATCTCTGCATGCTTGTTGCGATCAAATACAGCGGGGGGGCAGATGACACTGAAGTTGACATTCCCTTCATCGTGGAAAACAGCACCACCTCCAGAACGACGACGCACGAGCTGCACTGGTCCACCAGTCCAACCTACACTTGCAGGATCATTACGGAACTGGTCAAGTCTTGGAAGGTTTATCTCCATCCATGGGTTCTGGTTGCGGCCAAAGACGATACAGGGATCGTTGGTGTAGAGGAAGAGGATTGTTGACTCGGGAGGGGTCTTCTGAAGGAGATGGTGCTCAACAGAGAGGTTGAGGAAAGGGTCACGGGATTTTGAAGTATATACTTGGATCTTGTTGGATGCATGAGATGCCGCATCTGTGAATTGACGTCTTGAGATGGTTGACAGTGAGGGAATAAGTCGTGATGCCCTCCTCGGAATTGAGTTTTGAAGGGGGGTTCTGAAGAGCATCACGATGACGGAGGAGCCAATGGCAGCTTCCAGTGTTGGAGGAGTATTAGCAATTAACAATTAGTAGCACAAAACAAAAAAAGACACGAATTCCTGCCAGAAACTCGGTGGTACCCAAGACAATTTGTGAGTTGTTGTTGAAGCTATCCAATTAGCAAACAGAGGAGAAAACAGACGTTCTCAGCCTTGCATGTCCCGGGAAACTCCAAGGACCCACCCTAGACTCGAAATAGGACACTGAAAGCGCCTGTAAATTTAGGGGCGGTTCAACGGACAGTAGCGGTCGGCTAGATTCCAATTCTGTCGTGTCGCGGCAGTCCCCAATCCAGTGACATTGCTGTGCCTTGCATCTGTGGAAAGTACCGATTCTCAGCGCGAGTCTCCTTGGCTAGGGATCGATTGATTGATAAACTCGATCGATGATCGCTTTTCCATGACGTTTTCTACGGTGGAGGGTTCCATGATGACGGGGCCCCTGTTAGTGGAGTGTTAGGTATTTTTCTACAGTGGATGTGCCCTGGAGTTACAGCGTCAGGGTGGGGATGATGAATTATCCAGACTTTTTCAATGTCTAGACCAAATATTTTTGAGTCACAGCAGCAACAGCCCGATGTCGCTGGATTAATGGTATATAACACTTATTCTAATTATCATTGTATTAATCTGTATTATTTCAAACCACATTGGTTAACAATTGAGATTAATTGCTTGCATAGACTTGTCTGGCCAATTAGATCTGTACCAAAACATCTACCGAATTGCCCCTCCCCCGCGCTTCAATAAGAAGAGCAAGACAAAGAACACAGAAAGTAAAAAAAACTGGTACCGACATCGGATAGGTCGATTTCCAGCCTCACAAGTTCTCGACTCCTTCCCTCTCCCTCGAAAACTAAACTCTCAACGGCCGCCATCTTTTTCTCCCGCTTCTTCATCTCCATAAACACCAAAAGCACCTACTTTTTGCTCCCCCCCTACACATACTTACTTAACTTGGGCCCATCATGTCCAGCTTTGGACAGTTCTTCCGAGTGACGACGTAGGTTTTTACCCCTCCATACAGAGGGGCAGAAGTGCTAATAGAGATCTTCTTGGTATTCAGTGCTGGCGAGTCGCACGGCAAATCAGTCTCGTGCATCATCGATAACTGCCCTCCCAACCTTGGCCTCACAGAGGCTGATATCCAGCCCCAGCTCAACCGTCGTCGACCAGGTCAATCAGCCATCACCACCCCCCGTAACGAGAAAGATCGCGTCACTATCCACTCTGGAACTGAAGATGGCATCACTCTTGGCACACCGATTCTCTTGACTGTTCCCAACGAGGATCAGCGACCAAAGGACTACGGCAACAAGACTATCGACCTCTACCCCCGTCCCAGCCATGCTGACTGGACTTACCTCGAGAAGTACGGCACCAAGGCTTCGTCTGGCGGTGGCCGCAGCTCTGCCCGTGAGACAATTGCTCGCGTGGCCGCTGGTGCTGTCGCTGAGAAGTGGCTCAAGGAGGCTTACGGCATTGAGATTGTTGCTTTCGTCACATCTGTTGGAAACATCAAGCTCTTCGGCGACACTGACTCCATGAGCGCTGACCCTGCTTTCCTCAGCTTGGCTGAGAGAATCACTCGCCAAGAGGTTGACGAGAACCTCCCCGTGCGATGTCCCGACGACGCCGCCGGCCGAGCCATGGAGTCGCGCATCGCTGAGCTGCGCGACGCTCATGACAGCACAGGCGGTACCGTCACCTGCGTTATCCGCAATGCACCCTCTGGTCTCGGCGAGCCCTGCTTCGACAAGCTACAGGCCACTCTCGCCCACGCCATGATGTCCATCCCCGCTGTCAAGGCTTTCGAGCTTGGTTCCGGTTTCCAAGGTGCCGAGATGACCGGCAGCAAGCACAACGACCCCTTCGTGCCCGCTCCCGCCCTCGACGCCGCCTCAGAGAAGACAGGCATCCCCCGCTCCAAGCTCCAAACCAAGACAAACCACTCCGGTGGTATCCAGGGCGGTATCAGCAACGGCATGCCTATCTTCTTCAAGGTTGGCTTCAAGCCCCCTGCCACCATCAGCCAGGACCAGACTACAGCACGCTACGATGCCCAAGGCGAGGGCGTCCTCGCCGCCAAGGGCCGACACGATCCTTGCGTTGTTCCTCGCGCTGTGCCCATTGTTGAGGGTATGGCTGCTTTGGTCATCGCTGATGCTATCATGGCTCAGCACGCGAGACAGATGGCCAGCGACATTATCAAGCGATAAATGGAAAGGCTGCTTTTTGAATACGAATGGGGAAAATATGGGAAAGGACCAGATACCAAGATAGAAGTCTAAAAAGACACGAAACACGTTTTTGCATGGCGATGGGTGATCTAGTTTCCGAATTAAATGTTAAATAGTAAATGAATGACATGAATGAAGATATGGACCTGTTGAAAATAGTGAGTGATACGGCTTGATGAGGTTTTATATCAAGACCTATATTTATGTTCAATCACTAGACACGGTGCAGAGGGAAACCACCATTATTTCGTCAGAAGTATCAAATATGTCTTTTCATAGAATTTCGCTATTCTCGTATATGAACAAGTGAGTGCCTGGCGCCATCATGACCTCGAAATTCGAATATCCCAAACGCCGTAATGTATCAACTCCCCTGGCGAACAATACGTCTATATATCGCGGGGGTAGTGGGTATCATGGCCCTTCTGAGACGCAAACTCCAAGTAAATCCCTTGCTCCTTTGTCCAACCCCCGTGTTCAATCTCTATTGTGTGCTTTTAAGTTTCTCCGTTTTCACATTGTGAGCTTTACCCGTCACCTGACTGAAATACTCCTGTATCGCTCTCGGTCTCGGCAGTAGGTCTGCTCCTGGCCGAGTCTCCATCGCGAGCCATCATCATATCCTTTTCGGCCTGTATCGCCTTCTCTCTTCGTTGTTCAACATCTTCGCGGCGAACGACCTTTCGTAGTCCTTCGCTTGCCTGGAGCAGGCCATCAATACTGATAGCATGCTCTGTCATCTGGTGACTGATATATGTGTAAATTCCGGCAGGTGTGTTGCATTGCAGCAGGTTTCCTTCGTTGAGCTTGAGTAGTGCGAGAGCTACTTGAAAAAGGAACGTACTGCCATCGTTGGTGCAGAGTACAACATCCCAGACGCGGAAAAGAGCCTCTGCGCTGAGACAATCCGTAAACACAGACAAGAACCACTGGAAGGTCAACGCCTCCAGCTCAATCGACAAAGAGTCAAGGTGTGCTGAGAGCTTGGGTAGGACCTGTGCAACGTACTGTCGCAGCACTTGTTGATCTGCACGCGATGCCATAAGTGAGTGGTCGTAGTAGCCATGGGGAAGGATGTTTTCAATGATTGATGTCAGAATCCAGAAAGCATCTTCGGCTGATGGCATTATGAGTAACAAGTTGGCGGCGATCAAGTTCATGCCTTGGCAGTAGCCAACGTCCCTGTTGCGTCTGGAATACGCCAACAACACTTCATTCAATTTCTTGACGCCCGGACCCTTGCGAAAGAAGATGTTGTCTGTCAATGTTCTGTTGATGTCCATCTGGATTTGACCGACAACAACAGCATCATCGTCCTCGCCATTTTGAGTAACCAGATCTTCATAATAGCCAGGAATGCGAAGAGCAGCGGCTCCAGAGCACTCGGACCAAACCTTGGCACGATAGGCAACAGGAATACCGCCTAGTACTAGGGTCTTGAACTCGTTCCATTTGGCTCGACCAACCTTGCCCTTGACACCGAGTCCTGACACTCCAATCATCTCACCATCGGCGACTCGAGTTTCGGGTAGAATCATGGCAGGTTGTTCGTAGCGAGCATCAGCAGCCGACTTGGCGGCAGCGATGGCCGCTTCACCCTCACGCCTACGCTCAGCGCGCACCTTGCGCAGAAAATCATTCCATCGTACCTCCTTGTCGCGTTGAAGAGCGTCGTGAACATCACTCAGTTGTCGAAGTAGCAACTTGACAGGTTCGGTATCGTCTTTAGCGAGCGCAATCGATGACTCTGACTGAGAGGGTTGCGAGGTCTCGCTGTCCACCGCTGTGGTTGTACTGGCCGACGGGATCAGGCCAGAGTTGGTTGAAACGATTGCTGGCTTAACAGGCTCTGTGGGGTACATCTCGGGTTCAGGCGTTTGAGCTCCTTCCATCACCTCTATCGATGGTATCGCTATACTCGGCGTATGGCTCAGTAGTTCCGTCGGGAAAGTCGCAATCTTCAGATAGTCCGTCCATCTTTTAGCTTTCCCCTCATCCGCATTGCGTTCCTCCATGCTGTTGATGCTCTCGGGACGACCGTCGCTCGATGTGCTTCCTTTAGGACTAGGGACATCATCCAACACATTAGGTGAAATGCCAGCTCGGCCATTTGCCAGCATCTCTGTCGTGCGGCTGCCCTTGCGAATGTGTCGAGCGACTTGAGCTGCCTCTCGTTGTCGTTTCTTGCGTCGTTGATCGTAAATGAAACCAAATCGGTCGGTTAGGTATTCACTGTTCGGAAAATTGTTGTAGATGTGTGTTAATGTTGGTGGCTGTGACTCGGGTGATCGAATGGCGTCCATCTCAACAGGCCCATAACTCTCTTGTCGTGATGATAAGTTATCCGGGGGACTGCCTCGCATACTGCCCCATGGATCCTGCTCCTGCGCCCTGCCTGACCCTTGAGCAGATGGTCCTGGTGTCGCTTTACGCATCGCCATCAATGCCTTGGGACCGCCGGCGACTGATGCTGCACGAGCCTGACCCGCTTGACTGCTTGTGGTGGAGACACCGCGAAGAGAGCCTCCCCTAGTTGAGGAATTGCTCACAGCACGGCCTCGAGATTCAGCCTCACGAGTGCTAATAGCACCGCCTGCTACCAAGCGCAATGCCATGCTTGCAAGGGATGACGATCCTTTGCGCTCACTCGCAGCTCCTGACTGGATACTGGACGCTCGGCTTGGACTTCGGGTCGGCTGCGTTTCTGGGGGACTGAAGAGGTCGTCCTGCAGTGTTGGTCGTCGATCCATACTAGAGTGCGATCGTATCACAGTCGTAGGGTTGGCTTCACTGTTCATGCTGTTGGTACGGGTACCCCGTTTTGCGGTTCCTGAGCCCCAAAGGTAATCTTTCCAGCCCTTGAGAGTACCTTTTCCGTTCTCGCCTGATGTGCTGACAGATTGACTCGCAGCTCGAACAGTAGAGCTTTTGGCCGTTGTCTCGCCATATGCGGTAACTCCCACTGTATCCTGCATTGCATCACTCATAAGGTCGCTCAGACCGGTATCTTCCCTCCGGAGTCCCTTGCCGGCTGCGCGAAGCTCGGCCTCAACGGCCCGTAGCCGAGTCTCGAGATCCAGGTTAGAGAGACCGCATTCTCGAATAATTTTACGAAGAGCACGTTCTCTCTCGTCAGCCCGGCGGCGCATATTAGCTATCTGGGCATCTCGTTGAGCTAGGTCCTCGGAAATTTGTCTGATCAGCCCAACAGCGCCATGCCGTGATATTAACCGTTGAAGGTGCTCATCATCGGCGTTGTGTAACGAACCAGGCACCTTGCGTACTGGGTGGTCCTCTTCAAACAAGGCACTTCTTGCATCAGAGCTTCCTGTAAGATCGACGATTGAACTGCGCCCAGCTTCGGGCACCGCAGGCGGGGGGACGGGAGTGTCGTTGGGACCATCGTTTCGGTCGTCGAGGCTGTTATTACCGGGGCTATCAGGCGAGAAGCTGGGGAAGCTGGTGAGACTCTTGTCGCTGGCAGCGATACTACTAGCAGAGCTGACTGGTTGACTGGGTCGTTTTCGTCCGCGAGGGCCTCGGACAGTTGCGCTTCGGTTGCTTCTGGAGGAGCTTCGGTTGGAGGTGTGGGATACGTGAGAGGCGTGGGATGCGTAGGAAGCGCTGCTGTGCTGGGAGACGGACCGCTGGAGTGACGACATAGGGTCGTTCGCTTCCATGGCCGTCGCCATAGCTGAATGATGGTAAGAATTTACTTGTCTGTCGACAAGAATATGGTTAGAGAGAGTTGAAGAGGAAAATGATAAGAGAAGGGAAGAGAGAAACTGGACTAGGTAGGTAGTAGGTAGACGAGCGAGCCCATCAATCAATCAATAATGAAGGGTGTGGGTGTGACAGATGAGGGTGTGCGATCGAAGGCAACCGAGGGGCTTGTATCAGGTACATGTACTTGATTGGGATGAAGATACCTATCAACCGAACATTAGGTAGGTAAGATGCAGAGATATCCGTAGAATGGCCATGACAGAGCTGGACTGTAGAACATATACCAATCAGATTAGATACCAATGTTTGATCTTTTCTTCTTCTTCTTATTTGACAAGTCTTTGTCAATATGTATAAAAGCAAGCATCAGGCTAACAATATGCATCTTAAGGTGCAGAGTACATGTACATGTACATGCCTACCTAGCCAAGCAGCCTAACCCCAGCATAATGGAAGTGCCAGTGATTTATGCCCTTCTAGATTGTCCGGGTGTCTTGCTCCTTCACAAGATTGATTGGCTTCCAGGGTTGTTTTTAGGGAGCATGAGCATGCGTTGGCCCACCGTCGCCCTACTGTCCGTCCATCCATCCGCTCCGCACCAGCAGCCTGTCCTGCCCGTTACAGAACTGGAACCCAATTGAGGATGGATGATGAAGTTTAACATCATGAGAACCTAAGAAAAAAAGACACGACGATCAATACCTTCCTCCCTATTTCACAACGTAGGCTAAGAGAACAAATCATCCCTTAATTACTGCACTAACATCAATCAACCTCTTATATCAAAAGTGTGCCTGGCGCCGTCTCCACGGTTGGGTTAGAAAGGTTTTCTTTATCAAAGCCCAAGGGGTACAACCGCCACAAACTTGTTATTTACAGTAACAACACGAATGCTTTGACTGGATGGATCACTCACAAGCTCGTGCGCTGAGATAGATTTCATCTCCAGGGCCATCCCAGCTATACTACGCCTGGCCAACAGCCCGAAGATTCCCGCACCCTGGCAAGCCTGTATTGCAATTCCAGAACCTGACAATGGATGTCTCCCCTAACAATTATTCTAGCGTATTACATTACCCCGGCCTAGATCGAGCAAGGGTGACACTTTGACACTGTCTCAGCTATCAAGAGAAACAGATGCTTTTCTCTTTGTAAACCAACGTGTTTGAAATATGTGTCTCGTGGTCTGTCACGCGACACTCAAAGGCAAGGCTTGGTAAAGCTTTTCTCAGCTTCATATGTTATGTTGATCAACAAAAGCTTACGCTCTCATTACGGATAGATAGCATGCGTACAGAGTATATCTGACGTCGATGAGGCTGCAGCATGATCAGCGTGACTTCATCCTGCAGTCAATTTACCCGCGTTCACAAGGTACCCTTGAAGATTACCTCCCGTTAAGGACAAGTACCTGATACCAGCCGAAAGGCACGACACCACCTCCCTTGTCAATGCTTCTTGTAATTAATTATGAATCGCGCACTTGAAACTTTGCTCATCTTCAATGACTGCTTATGGCATATATCCATACAATTCATGTATGCAGGAGGTAATTATAGTAATTACTCGTAATAAGACAACCCATTAACTCCGACCAATGCCAATCCCAACTGACAGCCCATGCCATGTTCATTCGTTAAAAACCTTTTTACCCCTTTCCTTTGATGGCCGTTCCCTGGCCTCTCGCTCCCTTGATCTAACAAAAATCAAAGTCATTATCAAAAACATTCCATGAACGCCTCGTTCAAAATACGCATACACCTCTCCCTCTGTCTTCTTTTGTACACTGCAATGCTCCCTTAAGCAAAGCTATCTTCCGCATTCCAACGGCTGCTTCTCATTGTCTCATTCTGCGGCGTTACGTCTTTGCATGGCGACAAAACCTCGCCAACGAGCGTCTCGTCTGGCAACAAGCCCTCAGCAACCAGTGTCTGAAACACGGCGTCTTTGGCTAGAACCGTCTCTCGGTCGATGCCGAGCCCGTCCAGCTTTCGTAGTCTCTTGCAACTTGCCACAAATACAATTTGGTGTAGTCGCCTTCTTAGTTTAGTCATTTCATCCAGTCGACTGGAGTACAGCGCATCCCGTTCTACATCTGCATCGGGCAGCATAAATGGGTCGACATATCCGCTGCGATCCATAGGTACCAACACTTGCATAGGGGCATAGAATCCGAGTGTGACGGGGTTATCTCTGAGATCAAGCTGGGTGAGGTGTGGGAACTCGATAAGTAACTCCGTCACCGCAGTTGAATCAGCAAGTCTGTTGCCTGCTACCAAAAGCTTCTTGAGTCGTGGGATGAATCGTAGTGGTTCCAGATCTCGAATCGCGTTGAAGTTGAGATTCAACGTTCGCAGGTTGGGCATCAGCTGGCCCAGATTGTCCGGCAGCGCTTGAACGCCACAATTGGCAAGCTCAAGTAGTTGCAAATTGAGAAAGTCCACCGCAGGTTCGAAAGTGCCCAGGTAGTTTCCGGACAGGAACAGTTTTCGGACCTCGCAAGCTGAAGAGAGGAAACCGAGGTCGAGTGCTTTATCTGCCCGCTGCTCCCTGAGACTCAGGCTGTCTAACTTTCGAGCTCGGCCAAAGCCCGTCAACTCAGTGATGCGGTTGCGATCAATGTGCAAAGTGTGCAAGTTGGGCATGTTGCTAATGTCTAAGCACGTGAGTCCATTGTCGCTAAGCTCGAGTTGACGAAGCGTCTTGAAGGAGGAAGACACCGTAAACCCAGTGAGCTTGTTCTTGGAAAGTTTCAAACGTCCTAGGGCTGGTGCATGCTCCAAATTCCGGATTGATGATATTTGGTTACCTTCCAAGTCGATTTCGGTAAGGCGTTCCATCTTGACTCTTGCAAAGTCAACTTCCTCGATTAAGTTGTTGCGAGCTCGAAGGGTGAGAAGGCCGTCATGGGTATCAAGACCATCAAGGCTGGTTATCCTGTTGTCATCCGCCCGAACGCTTCGCAAATGTACCAGACCTCTAAGCGCCGATAGACTCTTGACCTCGTTACCAGAGATGTCCACATACTGAAGGTTCATCAAGTGGTCCCAGGACGTTAATTCGGTTAGCATGTTCTGCGACACCTTGAGCTGCCGAACGCTGGAAGGTACACCGTCTAGGTGTCCGAGTGCGTTTTTGGAAGCATCAAGCGTCACCAGTTTGCCACAGAACTGGTCTAGCATATGCAGGCTTGTCAGCCGCTTTTCCTGAAGATCCAACTCCGCGATATCTTCCCAGTAAGGCTCATAAGGCTCTACCTCACTAAGCTTGTCCACGAGTTCTCTTATTGTCATGGACATGACCTTCTTAGAGCCATCACCCGTGGCCGCATGTCGACGGCCCATAACATAGCTGACCTCAAAGCCCATCGACTGATCTGCGTTATGGAAAGTAAATTCGGACAAGGGGCTGAGAGAATACTTTCCAACGTTTTGGCCGATCAGTACACTGTCATCTGGAGTCGGTTGGAAGAAGTTGTTGCCAGGCGTGTGGTTAACAACGAAGCTGAGGCTGGTCCGGCGCGCATCGGGTGTTTTATGGCTGACAACACTGGTATCCCCAATTATACTGACTTGTCGTTGATCGTCAAATGGCATCTCGATGGTACTATCCTCGTCTTGCTCATCAATGCGTGACACAGGACGAGGTACAAAGGCGGGCCCGCTTCGTGAAGAAGTATGATGGTGGCGGCTTGAACCATGCCCGCTGTTCTTAAGCGCTGACTTTCCAACATTGGCACAGCCTGGCGATTTCCTAGGCGAGGAACTATTGGGGTGCAAGTTGGGAAGCTCTGGGTCATCTTCCAGGTTGTCCAAATCCTCTGCCAGCACCACATCTTGGATGACGGATGCTACAGGAGAGGAAAATGTGATGGTAAGGTTGCGCCTCTTGGTTGTCGTCGAGGGTGTGCTAGTAGTCTTGTCGTCGTTAAAGCTTTCTTCGCCTTCAATAGATTGATCCAGATAAAGCTCCGAATCTTCTAATACCCGTGCATCCAACTTCTCGAACTCTTCGCGAGCCAGACTGGCCATATCTGGGCTCAGGTGTCCATTCGGAGACAAGGTCATAAAGCCTCTAGCAGATCGATTCTTGACTGGTTTGGTAGGACTGGCGGGTGATTGTGACTGGCTCGAGCTACGGGGAGCACTGGGCTTCTTCGCGCTAGTAAGAACAAGATTCGCCATCTCCCTAGTCAAATCGACGGAAAGGTCTGGGATACTCGCGAAAGGATCGTCATCGCTGTCTGAAGGTAGGATGTTCATAGGTTGACGAGCGGGTGTTTCCTTCTTCTTGATCCAGATGTTGTTCTGCTTGTCAAGATACATGCTACCCACTCGATCGGGAATGAGATGGGATACACTTTCAGGCATGATGGTCCTACGAGTCTCGGAGGCATGCGAGGAAGTCGTAGGATATGTCCTGTTAGTATCAACCCCAGATGATTGAGATCGTGCCGGGCTCCCAAATGAACCATCATGAGACGGACCTGCTGTCAGACGAATATTGGGCGGATCGCTGATGACCCCTTCTTCGGTGTTGTGAGACACATCGGGCTGGCTACGTTGAGATCCCTCAATCTGGCGTTCAACTTCTTGATCAGCGAGGATTGCCTCCTTCACTAGACCCATAGATCGCATGGACAACGTAATAAGATCGCCCATGTCACTGATCTCTTGGTACTTCTTAAGTCGCTTGATAAGCTCTGGGTCCTCTTGATATTGAGGGGTCCTGGACATCGGTTTACCCTCACGACTGGGAGGGCGAGATAAAGGCTCATTTGTAGACTCCTGATAAGAGTCGTCAGCATCGTCGACTTCAGGCGTAGCATTCTCCGCCTCTGATTCCTCGACACTTGACAAGCCTGGCTGTCTGACTTGATTTCGGATCATAGCCATGATCTGCGCCGCTTGGTTGACGAAGTCCTGGGTCATAATCGAAGGTTTCCGATCCACTTCACTATGGTCTTCTGTGGCAGTACCTGGCATCTCCTGTTGCAAGGCCCGAACGGATGAGTGCTTCAGCAGATCGTTGATATCGTCGGCCTCAGAGTCCAGAGTCATGTTTGGATCAGTGCGCAGCGACGACCTGCGGCTAGCCGCAGGGCTGTGCGGGTGCAGAATTGTTCGCATCGCCAGAATACTCGGGTGAGCGAGCTGGTAGTCCCCGGGTCGGGCATCCTTACGTTTCCTTCCCATTATGGACTGCATATCGCGGCTTGCAGATTCTACACCCTCGAGAAGAAATTCGCGACCGAAAGCAATGTCAGCCCGGTGGAGCGTGCGTCGACGCTTCGGGGTTGGGTCCTTGGACGGAGACGTTCGAGGTCTCTTACCCTCTGATCCGCTATCGCGTTTGGGGGTGTTGCCATTGCCAGGTGCTCCCATGGCTAGGTTCAAAGCTTTGCTGCGGATCTGACTTGAGCCGGATGCTGTCTTTTGATGCTTGCTCGTGGATGAAGATGTTGACTTGTTACGGCGTCGGCCAATTTGGAGTTCCGGATGCTCAGCAGGCGACGAGGGTCGTTCCGGACTTTGTAAAACTGGTTCGGGGGATTGGGGGGCTGACGTTTGAGGAGCATCATTTTCTTTATCAGAATAAGCTGCGTCACCTTGAGTAGCGTAGGAAATTTCCTCGCTGAATTCATACCCTTCAAGATCGCCAAGGCCGAAACGGCTGAAGAACTTGCCAGGACCATGATTAGGGGCCAGTGTAGGCAAAGACGGGCTAGACATAACTTCAGAGCGTTCGTGAACGGTGGAGTCGAACTGACTATGCGGACCAGGAGATCCGAGCGACTGGCGGGACGGGGTGCCAGACATGCCTTCCTCAAACTGACTAAGACGTCGAAGAAGTGTTTGGTTGGTAAATGTATCGTAAGGGCCGAAAAGTTTAAGGGGGCTTCCAGCGGATGGCGCACTTCGGCCAGAAGAGATCTCCTTTTTGTCAGGGCTGGGAAATGGAGCCCGTGGAAGAGCCGGGCTGATGTTGAAGTAGTCCGATTGATAGGGATTGGTAGCTTCTGTTCGGATAGAGGGATATTGTTTGGGAGTGCTAGCCTGCAGAGACTCCTCGGCAAGCATACCGCTTGTATCAACATTCAAACCGGGGCTGAGGTCTCTGAAGCGAAAAGAGCCTTCTCCAGATCGACCTCCCCTTTGGGTGTTCAGGAATCCTCCTCGAGTGCCGTACTCCTCGGTGTCCTCGACGTTATCGGAGGGGCCTGGGCCGTGGCTATCGAAACCCGTTCTTGGATCAACGTTAGGATCAAGAAGCATCTGATTAATACGCAGCGCTTCAAGTTTGTTTTTTAGTTTGTCCGCCGGCAGCTCAATGGGTGCAAAATCCATGTTGCCCTCCTTGTCGCTTTGTCTTCCAATAATAATCGGACTGAAATCTTCGTTGCGAACCACGCTTTGTCCACTAACCTTTCGCGAGGTGTCATTGGCATCCGAGGGGGCGCTTAAGCAGCTTTCGTCGCGATAAATCTGGTCTCGTGGTCTCGAAGGAGTTTCTTCATCTCGTGGGCTGCATAGAATAGAGCCCATAGAATCTTCCACGTTAAGCTTGTACTTGATCTCTCGTTGCGTTCTTCTAGGGCTCGGGCTGGGTGTAACGTCGTTCGGGTACATAGGCTCCTGGTCGTCGAATTCATCCAGTTCATCGAGTGGGTCTAGGTCGGGCTCGAGGTCGTTACTCATGATGCGCGAGGGGTATGAAGGTGGACTAGACGGCATCATAGAGGATTCCTGGCGCTGCTCGTGGTCGGCATCGTCGCCCGACGGTGTAGGTGGCTTGAACATGTCTTGTAGACCGGTCGCGGCTGAGCAAAACAGGTCGCGCTGTTCGCCATACTCGACGTCACCATACACCAATCTCCTCTTCCACTCTGGTGTATCTTGTTGCCTACCAGGAGAGGATTTGTGTTGGATAGTGTTGTGGACAACTGAAGCACTCGTGGAGGCAGAGACAGATCTACTGGCGAAAGTTCCACGCGCCGGTTTAAAATCTCCTGATGATTGCTTGTTTCGGTGGCTCGAGATGTTGATACCATTCGGCGTTCGCTCGCTGAGGATATTGAAGCTTGAATCGCGGGCGGTTGATAATTGGGGCCGTGTGCCTATCGTTCTACGCGGTATCCGGCTCGGGGTCCCTCTAAGTTTGGGCTTGGGCTCTTCAGCGTCTTTCAGGGGAGGAAGTTGAATAGCAGATGAATCAGAACCGGGCTGGGAAACCCAGTCCTCAGATAGAGAGTCCAGCCAAGCGTGCTCCATGGCGTCGCTTTACAACCGGAAATCAACGTGTAAAAAAAGTCAATGCGAAGCCATGAACTAAACAAAATTATATTGCGACGGCGGATGGTGGGGTCGCAAAGGAGGCGTGAATGCGACACGTTGTGTGTAGAAGAACAGAAGGGGGGTATTGTGTATGCTGAAGTGAAAATGTATTAAGTCAGTGGTAAGAAGTAGGTTTTTGAGAGATAGACATGAAGTCACAACAAAAACATTAAAGAAACAGAAGCATGGGGAAATCGAGATCGTGAGGCGGATGTTTTGCGCGTATCCTTGAACTCGAGGTTCGGAATAAACAAGACTAGGGTCCTGGTTCTGGTTAGGCCTGTTGCTGTGTCAACACATCCACCCCTGCGAGAATCACGTGTCGACGCTATGATCTTGGATCCTGGATCTTTGTTCAAATATCAGTTTTAAGGTAGCGGAGATATAACCCCTGCGACACGACAGAAAATTCACTATTTCTTTACTGTGACTTGAGATGTCTCCTGGAGCTCCGTGTTGAAAGCCCATGATCTATCATAACGAATATTTGATGACGTGATAAGGTTTTTCTAAGCCTGATTAATAAAGGAGTTGTTCAATAGATAGGCAGTTCACAGCATCTGGTTCCCAGTTGTAATTATCTATAGTTGGTGATCAGTGGAAAAGAATACCTTTGAAAGAAAGGCAATCAATTGTTCTATCAGGTACGGAATACCCTAGATGAATCATGGTTCTTGTCTGCAGGCAGAGTCATGACGTGCAGCAAGCACTTTACGCGAAGTCACGTGATCTGGCGCGGGGCGCGTCTCCCGGGTGATTGTGCATGCCGATTCACAATTAACGTTCAGCGGCACCCTGGACTTGTGTACCATGAAAGTGGTATTGATCCATGTATGCTAAAATTGAAGACCGGTCTTTACGACGTGGAGGGCGAAACCCTCCAACATCAAAGTTATGACCAAACAGTGTGTTGACCCCCTAGCGGACGAGCTCGCACTCGATTGGGGAGACGGTACGATATACTGCGAAGCGACTTGTGATCCCGAGGATGTCTATTACGAAGGATCAGACGATGAAGATTACGAAAGCTCCACTGCCCGAAAGATTCGATACGAAGCAGCAGGCCAGCGATTTCTTGACGGCAAGACGCCACTCATTTTGACTGCAATACTGAAAGGCCCCTTCGAGCCAAACGAAACAAACTGGGTGAATCCTTGGCGGTCGAAGCACCGTACAGCTGAGGCTTCTGCAAGAATAAGGACATCCCCTGGCAAGCTGTCAAGGTCAGCAAAGGTCAAGCGACAGTCAACAATACCGGAAACCGTCCGTCGGCCCCACGATAGTCTGGAATGCCACCTCCCGAGCCCCGAAAGCCTAAACCAGACATCTGAGACCGAACCGCATCCTTATCTAGAACAAGATGAACTGGTTAAGGTCCAGCAATGGAGGGATTCTGTGAAGTCCGGAGAGGGACAAATGGATCGATTCTGGACGTCAACCTCACAAACATCAGCATCCGAGAGAAAGAGAAAAGCAAATGGTTCTTCCTGGTTGAAACTTTTGACGAATAAGCGTCAACGAACAGATGTTATGGAGTCGGGTTCTGTCGACACTCCCATCCGACCGAAACCTCAACTTCCAAGTTCAGCTGCCCATGCGAAAAACGCTTCTTTTACGAGTGCCCCCAGCCACTTGCCATCTTCGGCCGTTACAGCAGAACGATATATCTCAAACGTCCAGGACGAGGCTTCAGAGGATGAGCTATCTCGTGATGATGCTGAATCAGACCAAGCTCTCGCGGACTCGTCGTCACCTTTGTCGCACTTACAGTACACTCCGGTCCTGGACCCAGAAGTCAATTTCGTGACACAAAGCACGTCTGGGCAACAAACACCGAGCAAGGCTCCTATATCCCGACAGCAGCTCGTCTCTAGGCAATCTGCTCTAGAGCCACAGAATACTGCAAAGAAAATTCTTGCCATTAGCCCAGCTTTTGAGACACAGGAAGATAAAAGTTTCTGCTTCAAAATGCGGCAAAAGCCCAATCAGGACAACAACGCTACGCCAGACGAAGATGAATCTATGGCAGAAGGTGTTGAAGACACTTGGTCTGGCCTTTCTTCTCACGACCAGTATATGGATAGTATCGTTTCTATCTCGGACTTGAAGGCCAGTACCCCAACAGAGGAGCTTGTTGATCCACAGACCTCAAATTTGCCGGTGGATACAGCTATGTCCGGCACCGCGAATTTATCCTCATCGTCATCATCGATTTCCAGTAAAGAGCTCGACGAGCCAAAGCTCCCTGAGGAAGTCACACATAGCACTATCGATATTGCCAACAAGCCACCTTCTTTCACCGAGCCTACAGTTTCTGATTTTGAGCTTTCTAAAAAGTCTCCTCGAAGCTCAGCAACATCGCCAGTAGGAACTTGTGCTCAAGAAACGCTCGACGAAGCTCAGGGAGGCGATGAGGTCCATGATGTAGATATGCAAGAAACAACGGAGGTTTCGGCAAAGACCATTGCCCCGGGACCACATGGCGCAGCTCAGCAGGATAGTGAAGCTCAAGCTATGGATATTCAAATGACACCGAGAGAAAGAGACCACCCGGCTGCGATTGATGATGCCGGAGGCAGTGAAACTGAATCAGCAGATGATTCTGATGAAGATGCCAATGACGAGGAGGCTAGTGAGGAAGACACCCTAGAGACCAAACCACCATCAGCAACTTCCGATAACACGCCGCAAATCGCCATTATACAAGAAGCGGAGACAACACCGTCTGGAACATTGGAACATGGACAATCAGATTCCCAATCTGTTCCTGCATCTTTCCCACAACAGACATCGTCAAGCAGAAGAAATATTACCTTGGCAGGTCCAGCTTCCAGTCCCGTGAGGGTCTCCGAGAAGAAAGCAGGAGTGAGATCGACTCAATCGACACCCGGAATGGCAAACAGCCGTCAAATTTCCAACTCCAGCCAGGTATGGAATCACGACGCTTCTCCAACTATTGTTAATACTCCCATGTGTGAGCAATCTTTAAAACAGCGGCTAAGCCCGTCGCACTTGAAAGAAGATGCCACAATATCCTTCTCTCAACAGAGCCCATGGGTATCAAACAAATTTTCTCAGTATGCTACACTCTCTCTTGGTTCTTTGCTCGTAAAAGACACAGAATCAGTGCAAACGGGAACTGGTCACGCTATCATTCCAGCTAGTCCAGTAGAGCAAACGCCATGGACAGATGAGACGACGGAACTGCCTGTCGACCCTCCGCAGCGTACACCTATCGTTGAAAAGGGGGACCAGCAGGTGTCACATGAGTCCACCACACCAGTGGTCGGGACTGAAGCTGACGCAGGGGTCCACGAGGAGTATATAGCAGCGACTCCCGCCGAGGCAGCAATGTCTGAGCCTCAATTCTCAGTTAGATCATTCGCGTCTTTCGGGATGTTTTCTCCAGAGCGTAAGGCTCAGCAAGCCAAGCGCGCCGCTTGGAGGAAGTCGGAGTCTGGCCTCCCTAGCACGCAAGCCATCTTGGCTTCAGCGACCAAGAATCCTTGGGAAAGCAATACTTCTGAGCGTCGTGTCTCTTTTGCGCCTTTGCCTGATATGCAAGACCCAGAATCGAGCATGCCTGCAACACCGTGCCCTTCTCTTTCCAGACGTCAGGGCTCTCCGCCACCCGATACCCCTACGTCTGAATTACCTACATCAGAAGGCGACAAGTTTCAGAAGCACTTTAATGCCATCGCACAGGGACCTATCATACGTCGCCATCACCTTCTCTTGCCATCGGAGTCCCAGCGCACTGTCGGTAGCCCCTTGCCGGATGCAATGGCAGATGCGTTCCTTTCAGCAGATCAGCTACGACAACAAAACACTCTCAACGGTCCTGCTAAGAGCGATCGTGAGTCGGACGAGTCGCAAGATCCCTTTGACATGGTCGCGGACATTATGCGTGAGGAATTCGACCAAGATAGTAGTATGGATGTCACGATACAATCACCTGTCAAAACTCAGGGGCAACAGAGTCCATGGTAGTGGCATCGCTACGATTCTACAAATCTTTTGGGTGCTTTTCACGTGCCTAATCATTATGTACATAAGCATGAAAGGACTTTTTTATCATTTACACGGCGTTTGTGCTGAGCGTCTGCCAGCTCGGATCATGACAGGAGTTTAAGGGGTCAAAGGAGCATGGAAAGCATAAGCACATGGCCAGGTCAATACGGGTTAAATTTCGGTGGTGGTTGTCTCATTTTGGCGTACGGCAGGTAGATACCTCAGCATAACAATATTCAATGCAAAATCGCATTTAGAAACTGATTACAATGTGGAGTGATGAGTCTTGACAAAAACCAGCAGCTCAAGCAAGGGCAAAGTAAGTCTCTATGCAAATAACCAAGCCGAGTCACCGTAGTCAACTTTCTTAATCTGCGTACCTATACATAGACTAATCAGTACCGGATGCCTATTGTTTTAACCACGTGCAACGACTAACATTCCCGGTCCCGATCCTTGACAATGAACAGGTAACTTTGCTTGAAACCAATTTCCGAAGCATATGATTTTGACACCGCTTGTTCTCGATCATAATCATGACGAAGAAGCAAAGAACCTTATTCCCATACTGGCCGGTTTCAGAGAAATGTGCATAATGTAAGGCATGTAACGCTGTCTCCCTACATCAGTGACTATCACCCATGAGCTCACGGTCCCGGAGCTGATTCGCTGGCATACCACGCCAGCTTACGGATCTATAAGCTATCTTACGAATTTATCTAGAGGCTTTTATTAGTGATGGTGATTAATTCCCCTTGTTTGGTTTTTGGGGGAGGTACAAGTATACTTTGAAGCCCTGGATACACGCCCCCGAAGGCACAGTCGTGCCTGGAACGACCACATGGTTGCAAGAAAAGCTCTTTGTGGATGATTTAGTAACTAGATCGTCGATGTCTTTGATCGGAGCGTACGGTGAGGCAACGAGCTTTGTCCCTGTTCGGGGTCGGGGTCGGAGAGGATTCCGGCGGGTAGGCTAGAAGCATCAGAGAACGTGTCGCAGGATTCCTTGATCGTAATCTTAAGATTGACTCGAACAGGGGGTCTTCAAGATTGTTTCGTTTTGTTTCGCTTTGCCTTGATGGTGAGAATATAATTCCTTGCCAGAGAGCTGTTGGGATATCAGAGAGTGACAGCGGCGGAATCGGGGTGGAGAACTTGACTGTCCAGTCCGGTCCCGGGAAGACAGGCCTGCTTCGGGAGAGAGATCTTATTAGTCGGATCTGAGAGGCTGCAATTCTGGTTGTAATCCCAATTTTCTGGGAAGTTGGGGCTGTCGTCTCTTGTCTCTTGTCTGCGATCAGCTCGGCAAAGAAGACCGACCCATCGTCCAAGAGTCATATGACTGCAGAGTTTTTGGATTTGTGGATTGGATCCATCGTTTTCTGGTTTCTCAATGCCGAATATGGCAAGATAGAATACCCAAAGGCGGGGATCTTGACCCTGACCAAGGCCAAGTTCAGATGGTCTACTCTGCATCTCAAGGTAGAGATTCGCCCTCGACCGGATCTTTAACCGGTCAAGACGGCCAAAGCCTGCATTGATAGCATCCATCAGATAATCCTTCCTCGGGAATCACAAGGGAAGCACACGACATGTCGCGCTGATCGACCAGTTTACGTCCACAGTCCCTCTCGCTGGTCCCCTTCCCCTGAATTCGCCCTGAGCCAAACGATAAGAGCATGTCTCACTTGAGACAGCCTGTCACTTTCGAAAACATCTAAGGGTGTGTATGTCACCGTGTCTTTGTCTGACGAGATGTCGATTTCGGGGGAGGTGTTGAACTTTGGAACGTCATGGAACGTGAAGTCGAGGCACGTTGTTGCAAGACGAGCCACGATTGGCCGGAGAGAGATCTGCGACATTGAGTTTTTGGCGAGATAGACATGGAAGAAAGAGTCTGGCTAAAAGATGGGGTAGATCGGCAGGCTTGATGATTGGACAATTGAGGTAGGGATTGTTGGAGCATACCGTGGAAGATGTCTTGATAGCTGTTGATGGTGTTGAGGAGAGCTACTTTGGCGGGATGGGACGTGCCGTGGTAGAAGAAGCTACTGCACTTTGAAGGTGGAGAGATATGGACAATTAGTTTGAACTTAGAGGGCGCACGAGATGAATTGGGGCGAAACAGTTCGAGCCTGGGACTTTTCTCTCGAGTTTTGTTGATCAATACTTCATCTGGATCACTGGGTATCTAGGTTAGACTATCGCCAACTCGTGAATGTGTAGGGTAACTTCATGTCCTGCGCCTCATCGGATCAAGGGCTCATAGCAATTCCACCGATTAGATTTTGCAAAATTGACATCCATCGATTTTATGTCGCAACGTTGATAGCCGCGTTGCGCAGCATTTAAATAAGCCTGCAGTCATGAATCTGTGGTTCTTGTTGCGGACCGATGCATATCAGCGGAGCTATCATGACAACGATCAACTGCACTGCACCAACATGGTCTAACAACACACCCCTCGAAGGGAACATGAGAATAGATTTCCATGAATAAGCCATTCCAGGGGAATACTCACAAGCTCAAGCCCAAGTTCAACTCAAAAACCGTAATTTCGACACACGGCAGGGCTTGGGCCATTCATGGGGGTCTCTGAGAAAACGTGTCTCGGAGAGTTTCATTGTGTCATCAGAAACACTAGATGATGAGCTGGCTACTGATGATGGTTGTGGAATGAGACGGACGACTGAAGAGGCTGGATGTGGCAGCGAGACCTCTACTGGTCGCAGTCAATATGTCGTGTAATTTGTAAGCCCAGACCAGGTCTCTTCTGCCAATGCCGAAGCATGTGTCTCTCCAATTTCTTAAAAGCCACGAGATATGATATTCCTCTGCCGAGTCGCTGGGGTCTTTCGACTTGGCAAATCCGGGGTCGGAGGATGATCTGCGATTGGAAATCGCACTGTTTGCGCGCAAGTCACCTGGCGTGATTGCATTTTCAACACCATCATGAATGTATTGGAAGATGTCATGATCTTGGGGAAAAGCGTCACATGATGCTTTTTTTTTTTTTAAAATTCCACCAAAGAGAGCTCCTACACTAAGCGGAATCGAGACTCTTTTTGACAAGCATACATGGAAGTAGTCGGGTTCAAACAATATTGCGAGTGTCATCATATCGGTTGATTCAGGTTGACGGTGGTTCATCTATTAGTGTTGACATTGGGTGATACAAACGGAGATGTCCGCGACATTATTTTGTATCTCGATGATCAAAAGCAATCATCTGTATCTTACATGAATACATGAAACGTTGCTACAGTACGTACAATAGAGAACTATTGTTGCTCGACGCGTAAACATTCTATTCCGAAACTCCAGTTCTTCAAGTGCCGTAACGCCATGTTCTCCGTATGCAAATCAAAAGGGTCTGAGACCTTACGCTACGTCACTCTAGTCAAAGCCTCAGCACCCCATCTTCATTATTATTCCCTATAAATGCTCGACATTAGATCGTCATGGATAACTTAGCCCAAAACATAGTTTGTGGCCTCGTCAAAGCGAGCGGAAATAATTCAATTGCCAAAGTCAATTTGTCCAATCATATGACCCAATTGCTAACATGAACCATCAAGCAAGCAAGTGTCCCATGCCATGTAAAGGAAGCGTGGATCGCCTTAACGGGGCCGTTTAGTATTGTACAGTAATTATTAGGCAAGCGAAAGAGGGAGGGTCAGCGTGATCAAACGGAGAATCAAAATGAAATGGCAGAGGAAAATGACCAAATAATGACCCATACATGATCCTGATCCCAGTGAAACAGAGCCACGGGGTCCGCCAAGAGACCGACAGAATACGTCAGCTTCGTGTTCAAACTTTTTGCTGGTGTACTGAATTAGCAACAACCCACGTTGGGGAAACAACTGTTCTGTAACTTGGGTACAGAGTAGAAGTCCTAGAAATAGAACAACTAGACTTATGTGGAACAGACCTCTTATCAACCATTGACCTCTTACCAGCAACACATGTGCCTGGCACTATGTGGGCACAAGTGCAAAATTCATTCTTTCACCCGCGACAGGGTCAAATTAACAAAAATCCTCCACTTCCACTCTCTGGCAGCAACGGGTGCAGCGGGTCTCCTTTTTAGAGGATTGCCTAAAGCATCGTGAGAGTCAAGATTGCCCAATTGGGATCCATAATGATAAGGTCATGCATGGGGGATCTGACGCTTTACGCATATCTGCGGAGCGGTCTTCCATAGCGGGACCAGACTATGTTACTGTTTGATGCAACGACTTATGTATGTACAGTATGTAAGTTAAGTGCAAAAGTCTGTGTGTCTTGCTGTAGTGGTTGATAATTGATAAAGATAATACTGGGCAGCGCAGATCGGAAAAGCATAGGTACCTATGTAGTCTTGAAGACAAGATTGAATTCACTTTTAGAAACTGGAAACATTCCTGAGGCGTCTTGGTTGAGTTCAGCCTCTATTCAGGTACAGCGTACAGTCAGGCATTTGATCATTCCTCTCAATACCTACCTGCTTACCTAGAATAGGATTCAATCGGATGTTTCTTTCCCCATAGTTCCCGTCTGATGCTGACACCAAGGTCCCCTAGAATTTCACCTTCGAGAAGCCCAGCCCGGTTATCTCGCAGTCCACATGGCTGCGATTGATAAGGATCAATTGGATGGGATTAACAAGCCACACCCCCTTCATTCCCATGGATACAGTATCATCATCTTATCAGTCTTTCTCAACACTCCCCTCCTCATATTGAATCCCTTGCTTTGACCGTCTTAGATAACAAAGCACAAACATCTCTCAACACTTCAGCTCTCGTCCAACCTCTCATTCATTCACATGGGCCGCCCCTGGGTATCCGTGTACATTAATTAGGATCCACAAGCGTTACGGCTCGGCTTATCCAGCAGCTTGGAATTTGAACTTGCGACAAGCACAGACTTGATTGAGGTTGGGAATAGTGTGTGCCCAAGGGGTTGTTGCTAGGGCTGATTGCTTCAAACAAGCAAATCCCTTCATCCACGCGAGGTTTGGACTGTTTAGTTGCGGTGTAGACTGCCGGGGGAGAGAGATGGCAGTCCGGAACTTGGCAATTCGAGGTTCGGCCTCCGGGAGTTGCAGTAGGTGGACGGCCACTAAGAAGCCGGAACCCCGCGAAATGGGACAGAGATGGAATGGGAATGGACTGGAAGCATCCGAGACCAAGTCAAGGCGAGTCAAAAATCTAGGGCATGTTGTAATGGAAATTCACCCGCTAGCGATAGAGGCCCTGAATATCCGTCATCTGCCGGGAGGGGAGGACAGGAAACACATTCATGGATGGGAACCAATTCAATGGATGGCGATAACATGGACTGACTGCCCGTCTTGATAGAAATCTTAGGGCACCCTAGTACTGGACGTAAACAGTGAGGCCGCCATCATGTTCACTGAGCTCAACTGATGACGCCCCCGCCTTGACCATCAACTGCCCCTCCCTCTTTGTACCTACCGCCCCGAGTCTCAGCACCTCGACTTGCCTTACCGCCCCCCGAAAAAAACTTACCCAGAAGCCAGGCCCCCCCCGGCTCAGTATCTACGAATCATTCCTCCACGCCCACATCTTCCAACCCATTGGATTCTTG
>JABFEW010000338.1:0-19986 GCA_013618405.1 Fusarium hainanense | reverse complement strand
CCCCTCGAGCCGTTTATTGCCCCAGCATCTTCGATACGATACCCATTTTCTCTTTTCCCGTCTCTTTCGAATCTCGCATCGCATCGCATCTTTGTATTCTTCTCTGGCTTGGTCTTTCTCCACCCCCGGCGTCCTCTTCCGTCCAGGTCCAACCTCCTCCACCTTGGCCGACTGTCGCCGCCCACGATCCGGACGACGACGACGATACCCACGACGCAATCTTCTCGCTCCCCCATCATGAATAAGCTGGCAAATATGCGTCACTGGCCGGAAAGAATGACACCCAATTTCGGTATGGGCCGCCCCAACATGCCCATGAATCTCAACCATCCCAAGAATGCCGCCCAACCCGGTCAGCCTATGGCTTCACCTCAAGCCGCGGACGCTACGATCCTTTACTCGTTCAACATCCCATTCGCTTCCGATCTTGCGGGCCCCGATACTGAGGACATTCTTCACGCGACCACTGACGCTGTCCTGCGATGGACGCACCCCGAGGACGCGCCGGACGACGTCCAAATCCACCAGCTGCCTATTCATGTTCAGAACCTCAACACCCTGCACACAATGTGCCAGGACCTCACTAACGGGCCTCTGCCCGTTGATGCTTATGTTCTGTCAACAATGCCCAAGAATGGAAAGGGCCAACAGGTTGCTACTGTCTGTCTCTCGGGTTCTCCAGAGCTGGTCCACAAGAGCCGAGAGACAATCCTCAATGATACCCCCATTTCTCTCGTAGGTTCCCCAGGTCTTTTACCAGGCCGTTGCCAGTGCGGTCTGAACTCGGTCTGAAATTCAATCTAACGTATCTTGCAGCGTTGTACTACAATTGACATTGATGGCCATTTGGTCTGCGACCTCAATGCTGGCGTGCTCAAGAAAGAAGTTACTAATACCCTTGACTACATCTCGAGCTTCTGTGGTGTTGATATCTTTCTTCTGGGTCCCAAACTCACTCCTGTTGTTGATGGCATGACTGGTGATGCTGAACTGCGCATGGATCAGCGATGGAGAGTTGCTATCTATGGTGACATTCTATCATCTGAGCATGCAAAGGCTCGTGTCCTGATCCATATTGATACTCTGGTACCAACTCCCGCTCAATTGTGTCCGATTTGTGATTTCTAACATTGCTGCAGCTCGGTCGTATCGTTGATATGACAAAGGTTGAGGTTTCCTGCCACCAGCTTGTATGTGGCCGTCACCGTAAGAACATCAAGCTCATCGAATCCTCCACTGGAACTGCCATCTATTTCCCGCCTCCGTTCTCGGCCATGTACCGCTACTGTCCCCCCAATGCAACTCGTCGCGATCCCAACGATATCTTCATCACCGGTGAAACTCCTCAGGCCATCGAACTCGCCAAGCAGAAACTCCATGAGACTGTTTCACGCATTAGACTTTTTGTTAAGGACGTTACGATTCCTGCGGCCAAGATTGACAGCATCCTCCTTGGTCGTCTTGACAAGGTTCGCAAGATTCTAGAGGCTAATGGCACTTTCATCTTGTTTCCGTCCTTGGCTACTCAGCGCAACATGGTTCGTGTCCAAGGTAATGAAGGACTCCATGTTGAGCGAACTGTACGGGAAATCATGTCACTGGTACGTAATGCTGACATTTGAAAATTAATTTTCAACTAACGTTGGTACAGGCTGGACAATTCTACAGTGCGGGCTGGTACATTCAGCATGCTGATGCTAGGCAGTTTCCTAGTCCTCGTGACATGAGGAACATGCTCGTTAATATCTGTGCTAACTCTGATGCCGATATTTCGTTCGACAGACTCAACTTTGCCATCACTGGCTCTGATGACGCAGTGAAGTCGGCTCTTCAAGTCATTTCCGAGATGAAATTTGTCTCGCAATCCCAATATCAAATTCGTGTCAAGATCGAGCTCGCCAATGAGCACAAAGAATTTGTTAGTGGCAAGAAGAACGGCAAGATCAACAAGATTATGGGACAAAGCAACGTTCAGATCATCTTTGATGGATTCAACGAGTACAACTTCAACATCGATGTCATGGCAGCAGCATACGACTCTATGAAGCAAGGTCTTACCCTTGTCGAGCAAGAGATGCCTGCATCCATCTCGTTCCACGTGCCTGATCAGTACCATAAGCGTATCATTGGTATCGGTGGCCAGCACATTCAACGCATCATGAAGAAGCATTCGGTCTTCGTCAAATTCTCCAATGCCATGGACAGAGGTAAGCTTTGCTGTACTTAAATATATATCTCCCGCTAACGTTATCACAGGAGGTATGGGTCGTGAAGATGATGATATCAAGGTTGACAACGTCATCTGCCGTACACCTGCTCGCAACGCGCAGAACCTGGACGCTGTCAAGAACGAGATCTTGGAGATGGTTGATCGTGCTGTAAGTTTTCTCTTTTATGAGCCCAGCTGTTCTAATACTAATGCTATCGTCAGGATTCTGAGTACACTTCTCAGATTGTCAGCGTCGACCGCCTCTACCATCGTCAGCTCATTGCCAGACTTCCCGAAATCGATGGTCTGGAGCAGAAGTACAATTGCAAGATCAACTTCCCCAGCACTGAACAGGCCAGTGACGAGGTGACTGTCAACGGTCCTCAGTGGCAGGTGCCTCATTGCGTCGACGAGTTTCTGGGCATGGTCCCTGACAAGCATGAGCTTGTTCTGGCTAGGACTCCCGAGCTGGTCAAGTTCCTCGAGTCTCCTGACTTTGTCCATGACCTTGTCCCCAAGCTCAAGAGCCAGCACGAGGTTGATCTTAGCGTAGAGCAGAACCCCGACGAGCTTACTGAGGAGGGCAAACCCACTGTCACCCTTGTTTGGGGCTTCACCCGTAACAACGCCGGTGGTCTCCGCGATGCCATGGATTTTGTCCAGTCCCAGTTCGCAACATCTGGTGCCGAGATCAATGTCGTCAAGGGTGCTCTCCCTCGTCCCAAGTCTGACTCGTTCGAGGATTCCCTGCAGTACTTCGATTCCAAGCTTCTGCAGCACGCTCCTGCCCCCGTTGCTACCGACTCCCCCATTAAGACTGGTTTTGGAGACGAAGTCGCTCGTGAGCGAAGCAGCATTCTTGACCGTCTTAGGAAGCCTGGTAGCATGACCTCAATCTCATCTTTCTTGGACCGCAGAAAGAACAGCTCTCACTCCGGTAACGGAAACTTTTTCAAGGGTTCAAGCAACGTCTCCAAATCATCGCTCATCTCAATTGAATCCACTCGCAGCTTCAACGCCGATCGAAACCCCTGGAACGACAGTGGTGTCAACCTCCCCGATAACGACGACCCTTGGGCTCCTCGAACATTCGGTACTCACATGGACAACAAGTTGTCCATCCCTCAGCCTGGCGACGTCACACCTCGCCACAGCACCCGCGCGTCTGGCGACAGCGGGCGCCCTTCTACTTCTCATTCAATGAATTCAGGATACCCCGCCCCTATTGGGCCTTTCCGTTAGATTCCCCTGTGTTAGAACCTCCACATGCAAATACCCCGGCTGGATATACCCTGGCGTAAAAATACCCTGGAACGTCGACTTGTGCATCGGTCGGTTTACGTCTTGCCATGTTTGTTTTACTTGATTTGTGTTTGAGTGTTTTCCTGTTTATGTTTATGTTGAATTTCTTTCCTGGTTTATGTAGGATTTGGGGGTTCTGTTTTGATGACTTGACGTCCACTCCTTATACCCAGTCATGTAACGAAGAGCTGAGGCCAAAAAGAAAAAATCGAAGAATACCCCTGGTGTGCTGATTGAGATGGAATCTGTTTTGGGACATGATGGATGTTTTTTGGAGGGAAGAAAGATACCACTATCAACGAAAATAAGATCGAAAGTCTGCCTTCAAAAAAAGAAGATGGCTTATACACGGAGTCAAAGTTGGGTTTGTTTTGGTTGTCGTGTGCAAGGCTTGAGTTTTCATGCTCAAACTGCACACGGCAAAGGGATACTCGCTGCTTTTAAATTGCCAAAGAGAACCAAAGGGGCAATAAGCCAAGAATCTCAGCGAGCGGTCATAAAAAGTTGAGAGCATTGCTATTGGCAAACGAGATTGAGAAATGACAATGATACCAGCGGCTCAGCCGCAAATGCTCGATGCACGAAGCCTGTTTTCTCTAAAGTCCCTAGTACATAAAAGATGTGATATATTGTTAAATCTATCTGGCAGCATACATCATCTACCTAGGATATGGAGCTACCCTGAAATAGCTCTATATCCATGTTGCAGTAGCTAGCTACCTCTCCATATGTCACAAGATTGTAGTACGATTTTCACCCCGGACGAGATTATTTGACAAACATGCGAAAGGGTTCGAGTTTGGTTTAGGCTCAGCAATACGTCCGGATGTTGATTTTTGCTATATTGGGAGCCAGAGCTATAACAGGACCGTTACTAACATAATATACCCTCTTAATCATCCCACACAGCTGCCTTTGCCCTCTCAGTCTCAGCCTGTCGCTTCTTTTCTTCCTCTCGTTCCTGCTCTCTCTTCTTCTTTTCCTGCTCCCGCACGCTCTTCTGGTAAGCCCTCTGCTCCTCCGTCTGCTTGGGTGCCTTGAGGCCCAGTCCAGCAGCGATCATACGACGAGCCACAGCATCAGTCTTCTCTGGTCGCTTATTCGGATCAGCTGCAGCTCGAGGGCCAGGGCTACTTGACATGGAGTTCCAGGATAAGTCACCGACGGGCGACATGGGCGTTGGAGGAGGAGGTGCAGGCGTGACCTTGGGTGTGGGCTCAGGCTCGGCTTCGGGCTCAGAGTCAGAGTCGGAATCCTCCCATGAGTCTGCAACGACCTTCTTAGCCTTTTTCTTTTTGGCTGCGGGCTTTGTAGAAGCCTGTGCTGGGTCATCCGATGTCTTGAGAGACAGGTTCTTGACCGAGGTAGCCACGTCTTGATCTTGTGACATGGTTAACGCTTGCTAACAAATCGCTTAGGCTATTCAGGTACGAATTGATGAGAGAGGTCCGAAAGAGGGCGTTTGTTTGAGATTACGATGGCCAATGTTTCCCAACAAATTTAGACTTTCAAGTGTGCAATGATGAGATGATTGGAGTCAATGAAGCTTGCCCGGTTTTATGAAGTTTAATGAACAAAGGGTTGGCTGTTGCCAAGTTTGACATTGCGGAGAAGTACAGGGTAGTCGGCTTGCGTGGATCGTCTACTGTTCTAATGTTTATTTTACTCCAGAGAATGTACATGTGAACAGGCCGTATGTGGTTCATAAATTGATGAACGGACAATACACTGACAGAGGAGAAATACAACTAAGAGTTGTTTCGTGTACAAGAAAGCAGTTACCGAAAGCAATCGACATACATGACGAGGAGAAGTTTAACGAGCCAAACTGTAAACGAATTGCAAATCCCGTCTTGTTCACGGTGAAAGCCTTCTAGTTCCCCTAACACGAAATACCACAGCGAGTTTGTATCTTTGGCAAAACCGTTTAACGGTTCCTTTGGAATATGAGTATAAGTATTGTCTAGACACTTGTTCTGCTAGTGACTAGCTAGAAGGCATCTATGACATAGCAATGTGCATTATGACGACAGTTTACAGATTGTAAATGTGACTATTGAACAAAGCTTGATGGTGAAATACTAAGACCATCTACGAGTTGATACAACAGTCAAGACTGAAGATTCGAGTATTCATATAGTGAGCGTGATATTTAACGAGGCACGCGAGCTCGGTAGTTGAATATGCCATTGGAATGGATCCCGAATCTGATAAGTTAAAGGCCGGAGCAACAACCGGGGAGTGGGGCAGCTGACTAAGGTATAGAACCTAGCGCAGAACGTCTTGGAAACTGCTTGACTCGAATTTTTGGATGATGTCGTCCAGTCGTTAGTGGATCTGGACCTGGAGGTTAGTCCGACGTCGCCATTAGACCTCCGTTCAGATTATTAAGTCGCCTCCACCAAAACTGCACATGGTGATGCGGACAGTTGCGGCCTACACTAACCCTGTCGATTGCATCTGATAGAGCAGAGCTTCTCCTCCCATTTTACACTTCCTCTCTTTTGTTACACCTAATTCCTCTTCATTAATTGTTTATTGTATCATCATAAGCTACCCACCGCGGGGAGCTTCTTATCTCCTCCCCCTCCGACCCGAATCACAGCTCTAGCTCCGTGCATCGCATCATAGCGCATCGCTCACCATGATTCCTCGTTCACGCCTCTCAGGGCGCCTCATTCTTGAGCGCTCTCTCGCTCACACATCACGAACCTCTTCCGAAGCTACCGCCGCCCGATGGACTTCTTCTCCCGCCTACCGCAACCTTCACATCTGCGGCCGTCGGCTCCCCGCTATCCAGCCGCGGTTAAACGCTGCAGCTTTCTCAACATCCGCCCGAGTCGCCAAGGAGAAGGACAACAAGGATAAGGGATTCTTCGAGTCTGCAATTGAGCCTCTAACCGAACCCTTATCCGAGGAGGAGGCCAAGGCCAACGTTGAGAACAAGCGCAAGGAAGCCGATGGAACGATATTGGCTGAGTCACGGAACACAGGCCCTGACTCACCAGGATCCGGAAAGAATGACGGCGGCAATCAATCGCAGGACGGAAAGGCAGGTAGCGCTGCAGGAGGCGCTGGTTCAGGATCTGGTGGCGACAACTCTGGTGGTGATGGAGGTCGCCGCGGCCGGAAGCCTTCTTCCGAGAAGGCTCTCCAGAAGCCCGTAGTTCCTGAGGTCTACCCTCAGGTCCTGGCAATTCCTATTGCTAGAAGACCTCTCTTCCCTGGTTTCTATAAGGCCATCACTATTAAGGACCCCGAGGTGGCGAACGCAATTACCGAGTCGATTAAGCGTGGCCAGCCATATGTAGGAGCTTTCTTGTTCAAGGACGAGAACGAGGACGAGGACGTGATTCGAAACCCCGAAGACGTCTATGACGTTGGTGTTTTCGCTCAAATCACAAGTGCTTTCCCCATTCATGGTCAAGAAGGTGCTTTAACTGCTATCCTCTACCCCCATCGCCGTATCAAGTTGTCCAGCCTATTGCCGCCCGGCGGCCAGGATGTTGGTAAGAAGGCCGACTCTAAGACTGAAACCAAGACTGAGCCTGCACCCGAACCAATTCCCCAGAAGCCTGCTGAAGATGAGACCTCAACTGAGAAGAAGGGAGATGTTGTCGCCAGCTTCGAAGAGAGCGCCGTTGAGAAGAAGCCTGATCAGGCTGCCGAGAAGTATGAGCCCACATCATTCCTCAAGAGATACCCTGTCAGCTTGGTCAACGTCGAGAACCTCGTCGACGAGCCTTATGACCCCAAGAGCCCTGTTATCCGTGCCGTCACCAATGAGATTGTCAACGTCTTCAAGGAGGTTGCCACAATGAACAACCTGTTCCGAGACCAGATTTCTACCTTCTCCATGAGCCAGTCTACCGGAAACGTCACTTCAGAACCTGCCAAGCTTGCCGATTTTGCTGCTGCCGTGTCTTCGGGTGAGCAAAAGGAGCTCCAAGAAGTCCTTGGTTGCTTGAACGTTGAGGAGCGAATGCAGAAGGCTCTCGTGGTGCTCAAGAAAGAGCTCATGAATGCCCAGCTGCAGTCCAAGATCAGCAAGGATGTGGAGAACAAGATTAGCAAGCGCCAGCGGGAATATTGGCTTATGGAACAGATGAAGGGCATTCGCCGTGAGCTTGGTCTTGAATCTGATGGCAAGGACAAGCTTGTTGAGAAGTTCAAGGAGAAGGCAAACAGCCTTGCTATGCCCGAAGCGGTACGCAAGGTCTTTGATGAGGAGCTCAACAAGCTCGCTCACCTCGAAACAGCCGCTTCTGAGTTCAACGTGACAAGAAATTATCTGGACTGGCTCACTCAGATTCCCTGGGGCAGAAGGAGTACCGAAAACTTTGCTATTCCTAACGCTGTTAAGATCCTAGATGAGGACCACCACGGCTTGAAGGACGTCAAGGACCGCATTTTGGAGTTCATCGCTGTTGGCAAGCTTCGAGGCACTGTTGAGGGTAAGATCCTCTGCTTTGTCGGACCTCCTGGTGTGGGTAAGACGAGTATCGGAAAATCTATTGCTCGTGCTCTTAACCGAGAATACTACCGTTTCAGTGTCGGTGGTCTCACAGATGTTGCTGAGATCAAGGGTCACCGAAGGACCTACGTCGGTGCCCTGCCTGGTCGTATGATTCAGGCTTTGAAGAAGTGCCAGACTGAGAACCCTCTGATCCTGATCGATGAGATTGACAAGATTGGCCGAGGTTACCAGGGTGATCCATCGTCTGCTCTGCTCGAACTGCTCGACCCTGAGCAGAACAGCTCTTTCTTAGATCACTACATGGACGTACCTGTCGATCTGTCCAAAGTCCTGTTTGTGTGTACCGCCAACATGACCGACACCATCCCTCGTCCTCTTCTGGACCGAATGGAACTCATCACCCTCTCTGGCTACGTTGCTGATGAGAAGATGGCCATCGCTCAGCGATACCTTGCCCCTGCTGCCAAGGAGACTGCCGGACTTCAGAACGCCGATGTTACTCTGAGTGAGGAGGCAGTCGAGGAACTCATCAAGTCATACTGCCGTGAGTCTGGTGTGCGAAACCTCAAGAAGCAGATCGAGAAGGTATACCGAAAGTCTGCCCTCAAGATCGTCCAGGAGCTTGGTGAGGAGGTTCTCCCTGAAGAGGAGGCCCTTACCGAGGAAGGCAAGTCCGCTCTTGAGGAGGCTGAGAAGCAGGGCAAGTCTGAGGAGGCTACCGCAGAGGGTAAGGAGGGCAAGGAGGCCCACGAGACCGGCCCAACTACAGAGAAGCCTCGCAAGGCTCTTAAGGTTCCCGACTCTGTTCACGTCGTTATCGGCAAGGACAACCTCACTGACTACGTGGGACCCCCTGTCTTCACCTCCGATCGTCTCTATGAGGTCAGCCCTCCTGGTGTTTCCATGGGTCTCGCCTGGACACAACTTGGCGGTGCTGCCATGTACATCGAGTCTATCCTCCAGGCTCCCCTCCGACCATCTACACGGCCTCACCTTGAAATTACCGGTAACCTCAAGAACGTCATGAAGGAATCTACCACCATCGCCTACTCCTTCGCCAAGTCTTTCATGGTTAAGCAATTCCCTGACAACCACTTCTTCGACAAGGCCAAGATGCATCTCCACGTCCCTGATGGTGCTGTTCAAAAAGATGGTCCATCTGCTGGTATCACTATGACTACTTCACTCCTCTCTCTTGCTCTTGACGCTCCTGTGAATCCTACGGTTGCTATGACTGGTGAGATTACACTTACCGGAAAGGTGTTGCGCATTGGCGGTCTTCGTGAGAAGACCGTTGCTGCTCGACGTGCTGGCTGCAAGACCGTCATTTTCCCTAAGGATAACATGTCGGACTGGTTAGAGCTCCCTGAGGTATGTTTATTCTCCCTTCATAATCTTCATGAATTTCTTTTACTAACAACTGCTTCTAGAACATCAAGGAGGGTATTGAGGGTCATCCCGTGGCTTGGTACCCCGAAGTCTTTGACCTTGTCTTCCCCAACATCGACAAGGAGCAGGCCAACAAGTGCAAGATCTGCGAGTGGAAGTCTCAGCAGAAGAAGAGCGACCCCGAATCCGCTGAAGAGGATGATTAAATCATATACTCCGTCTATGCAATTGCTGCTTTATACCGGATCTAAAAGAGATGGTTCGAGAAAAAGTTGCAGGGCATGATTTGAAAGGCGTTTTGGGCATGGGGTGAGAAATTTAGATGAACGATACAAAGACTCCTACTCTTGTTATTTCCAATATGTGGATATTGTACTATTAGAAGCATGCATCAGTGGTTTATTTTAGGGGGCATCAGGCAGCGTGTAGTTGACGCCTCCATGTATAATTATACATGTATGAAAGCGACGTCATTCTACTTTACTATTGGAGTTGTTATTCTGTGAGATCAATGTGAACTATCATGCCACTTCACTTGAGTATCGGGACAATTTGTGCCTTGCTCCCCACAAGCGTCATCCGTGCATTGGCAACAAAGGCACGTGGATGATGTTGTGTTTGTGAGGTGTAGTTCGAGGCCTGCAATGTGGTTGCAGCTTGACATGTAGGGTATTTTCAATGTTACAGCAGGCTGATTTGTTAGCCACGGCTTTGACGCTGATCCAATGAATTGGAACAGCAGCGACAAACTTTGTTCTGACTTTGAGCTGTTGTTTATCGTCGAATGTCCTGGACTTATGCGGAACTAATCCCGTCTTGTGTCTCAACAACCAAGATATGGCACTTTCTTAGAGATCGGCCTTCAATCATGGCGGTGCGGGATTGGTGGAGCCAGGCACGGCACGAGCCTAGCCAAGTATTAATAGATGTATTATAAAACTGACGGCAACAATTGAAACATGTTATCAAGTTCAATTTTGAGTCTTTCCTATTGTCGTGACTCTCGCCATCATCTCGAGCATCAAGAGAATCTGAAAATACGACAACGTCGGCTAGAGTAAGCGATCCGAGACAAATCTGCCGGTGCAGGCATCTTTCAAGGGCTAGCTGGCACCCAACCGAAGGACTCAAGACGTCTGGAAAGGCCGTTCGTACATATGCATATGTACCGGGAGTGTGTCGCGGCCCCATTGCTTGCATGGCGAACCGACAACCTGTCAAGACCAAGTAGCCTCACTCAAGCATGGCTCTAGCAGACCGTTTTGATTGACGCTGCTTTGCTGCACTCATGCCTGACCCCACGCGAGGCTCTTTGGGGATCTTGGCTGGTGGATTAGGCCTCAGTTCGCGTAAAGCTGAAAGCAACTCCAGTCCTTGTGTGACGTGACCAATCCGACAAAGATTGAGATGAGAGAAAAGAAGACCAGGAATTGGACCAACCAAGTTGATGGGTAACTTCAGGCATTTCCTTCCTGAGAGAGGTGCTTGAAGGGTGCGCGATTTGGAGATTCTAAGATGGAAGAGAACAAAGTCGTATTGGGCATCCACTAGTACAACAATTGGTAACTGTAACGGCTTGCCGGAGTAAGATGTTGCGTATCATATCATAATTGGTGAATTGTCAAGAGACTCGACGTTTTGGTTCGAACCTTTGCAAGGGCCTGATCGAACTTTGATACGACAATTGCTTTGCTGCGATGCAGGCCACCGTAATGCTTGCCAGCCATACAGTATACCTTCAAGTTTGCATCTGTAAACATCTTGTGTAATGTGGTATGCAGTGCCCTGAACGGACTGTTCTTCTCAGCCATTCATACTTGATTGACAGATGCGACTTTCCAAGCCGAGTCAAGATGGCCATCCATTGAATTCGCCTTGCAATCGGGGCCTAGAACGACGCTCGCAATGGATACCTTGAAGGAGTTGTAAAACAGTTATTGCGGTGTGCGACCGGTCAGCCTCTTCGAAATGCCTTCCTGGCAATGATGGCGTATGCATTGGATTATAGTGCGTCTTATGGTGCGAGTCTGAAAATCAGCAGCGCAAAATGACGCACGTTCATTCATGCAATCTTCGGCACGACACGCATGCACTTACATTTGGGCTGATATCATATTGTAGTCCAGTGCAATTCTCGGATGTAATCGTCGGTTAGTTCCTGGGATGGTATGGTTCTGGCCCTTGATTACCAATGGTGTGGTTATGAATTACAGTTCCGAGATTGTGGAGTGAAGCCGTCACGATCTCTATTTTGAGCAGTTAAGTTATTTGTTGGGTGTTGTAGGATGGAAGTGCGGTTCAGTTTGGTCTTTGGGAGATTGAAATGTCATGATTCATCACTGAAGAAGGAGCCGTTGGAATTTGACTTCGTGCTTGCTCCTTCCCTTGACAAGTTGACTTGTCTATCTACCTTGTACCTTCCAGTTCACACAGTAAATTTAGGTAAACAAATGTTACCTTCCCAGGCATCATAATGAAATGCACTTTCAGTCTCCATCCGCGTGATACAGACTTGGGACGTTATACCACACCAACGTGGAAAAGAATGGAGCCGTGCACTCTCTCACTCCTTCACATCACCAGAGAAATCAACGCCGGTTATTTCGAGATCCGACCTGTTCGCGACTCAAAAATATTGAAGCCTGACCAAGACACTCACACTCTCCGTGCCTAACCTAACGATGCATCACCGCCTTCCCCTGCGCTGAAGCAAACGCAAACTCGTGTCTAGCGTCGATGAAATGGGACGAGACAAGGGCATCGAAAGGGGCCAGCTCATCGATGGTTCCCCACCAACGAGCCGTCCATCGTCACCGTATCTCTTTCTCCAAAGGATGATTCTGCAAGCCGCGCCAGGTCTGGCCAGACCACAACTTGTTTGGCACGGAAGACAATGCTCGCCCGGCAGGGTCCTTTGGCTGATTTTGGAGATTGAAAGCCACGGCATGGTGGGATGAATGGTCCCTCGTCGCAAAATCCCACGTCCAAAAAGCCATGTACTACGAACACAAATGTCGTTAAGTCAAGCAACGACCCCTGATAGTCCCCGGCAAGTCTGGGGCAAAGTACAACCACAGCCCTGCGCTGACATCTGGGCTTGGGCAGTGGTGGCTTTGAAGTTGGTGAAGTGAGCAGTCGCACACATGGCATGCCATGCCATGCGTCGCAATTCACTGCATCCAGCCCCTTGGTAGGGCGGTCCGGCCAGAGCGTCATCAAGGCACTCGCTGTTAACAAAGGGAATCACACGCTGTTACGGATACTGCACTGTACAGCACTCAGGGTAGTGTGGCTCAGGCTCCTAAAGAGGCCCAAAGTAATCAGGGCAACTAAAACGTCAGAAGCCAGCGCCTCCGCCGCCCGCTCCGCCCGTCCCCGTGTCGTCCCGCCGCGACTAAGAGCCAGCTATCCACTCAGCCCACACACACTCATGTCCAGTCACAGTCCACATCCACCACTATTGCCGCCGCTGGGTGCCCGTTTTAGGCTTTAGACCTCATCGTTACCGTCCATTGAATATCAGCAGGGCGTTCATCGCAACTCCATTTGAACCATCTTCTGCTGCCTCAGGCTTTTTTACTTCATCTTACCCGACAGAGTCTTACTCATTCATCGCGATAATTTCTCAGCTTTAAAGATCCCAGCGCACTGATATTAATTGCGTCTCCGGCTTCGCTCCCCGCGACTTTGACTCGACCGCTCATCCAGAAGACCCGCTTCTCACCGACCGTTGCATTATCCCAGCCTCCTCGGGCAGATATACCGACTGCAGCAACGGTTTTTTGCTTTGCTTTGCTTTGCTTGCTCTTGAATGGGTCAAGCAGAGAACTTTCACACTCTCCTTCTCTAATCGTGAACCCTTCTCTTTCATTGACGACCTGACGGCTTTGTTGGTGTACTTGGTGGTCTTTCACATTGATACTTTTTGCTGGCGGGTATCTTTTTTACCTTTGCCGTTCTATCTACATTCTCCATCTGCATGGTAGCTGTTTCCCCATACTTGCCTCAAAGCCTTTTGTTTCTATAACGAGCACACGTTGTGAAACGATACAGCGTTTGTGCATGCGTTACCGAAGACATCGACTTACATTGTACTTCCGCCACTAAGTAACAATCGAATCATTACCTTCTTTACTATACTGGCTTGGCTTAATATCGACAGAAATTGTTAGTTGTGCTTGACCGCAAAATACGCATACAGTCAAAGTGTCGCCGCCATGGCTCAGGCCGGCGTTATACCGTCCGAGCCATCGCAACCACTTCACACACCAACAGCATTTTCCGGTCCGCAAGGGTTCTTTCGCAAGCTTTTTGGCAGACAGAGTGGGAGCAATGCTCGGTCAAAACCTGTAGAGCAACCCAAAGACGTTCAGCATGAAAACATCTCGACTGACATCGACAAGGACGGGTTGATGCGTCGAATGACTCGCAGGGTTGTACCAGGATTGCCTCGAGCACAAACATTCAAGCGACAAATATCAGAGAGGAGGACTAATCTATCGCCGATCGAACCAACACCAGATGAAAGGCGAGCTGCGTCTATGCGAGCCGTGTCTATGGAGCGGTGTAATAGACCAGGAAGTCCATCCGCCTCGCACCCTGCAATCAACCCCCGTGTTAGCGCCCCAAGTTTTCTTCAAACTCCCCAGGACGATGTTCCACGATTTGTTCCTTCAATATCCGTCGATGCTGTTGCAGATGTGCCTTCCCAAAACTCTACCCAAGAGAACTTGCACCGGGATGACGAAGACACACTTGCCGATGAGTGCCCAGTCCAAGACAGTCTCTCTACTGCAGACACCCACTCGATATCAGCATCTCAGTATGAAGCTATGATCCACGAAGAACTCGAGAAGACTTGGATTCTGAACCTTAGCATGCACTTCCGTGATCGATCAAGAAGGGAGAAGTTCTTTGTCACCTATCGTGAGCGAGATCACCTTTGGCGACGAGTAACAATCTCTCTGGATTATCGAGATGCGCCTCCCAATTCCTTGGAAATGGACTTGATTCACACACACTATCAACGAGAAAAGAGTGCAAAGATCTACGAGGCTATCCGGGAAAGCTTGCGAGACATCCAATTCTATGACACTGTTACAAACCTCAAGCTTCAAACTACTGACGGGAGGCTTCATGTCCATGTGGTCGAAGACGGAAATGTAGGCACATGACGAAAAACTCGCAAGACAAGAGCTAACAGCTATCAGGAAATCATCCAGTACCCAACTGTTTCTCAGATCAAACACCTAGGATGCCGTCGAATCCGAGAGAGGGATATTGTTTTCGAATCCCACATGTCAGGATTTGTCTACAAAGTCAATGTCAATGGCCACACACTCATTAAAAAGGAAATCCCGAGCCCTGACACCATAGACGAATTCCTTTACGAAGTCAACGCCCTTAACGCACTACGATTTTCACGCAATGTCATCCACTTCTACGGTGTCGTAGTGGATGATCATGATGAACACGTGAAGGGTCTCCTTATCAACTACGCAGACCAAGGGGCTCTAATCGATGTCATATATGAGCATTGCAAAGATGGTGATTACAATCTTCCATGGTCAACGAGGGAGAGATGGGCGCGGCAAATCGTGGAGGGGTTGTCAGACATCCATGAATCAGGATTTGTGCAGGGCGACTTTACCTTGTCGAATATTGTCATAGATGGATATGGTGACGCCAAAATCATCGACATCAACCGAAGAGGATGCCCAGTAGGATGGGAGCCTCCGGAAGCAACACCACTCATCGAGAGCAACCAACGAATCACCATGTATATTGGTGTCAAATCCGATCTTTACCAGTTGGGTATGGTCTTATGGGCTTTGGCGGCACAGGAAGACGAACCGGAAGCACAGGGACGACCATTGATACTCGGCCCTGAAGTGAACATTCCGGACTGGTATCGACAAATGGCTGAAGTCTGTCTGAGCGATGACCCACGCATGCGGCTCCAGGCAGCTGCGTTGTTGGAGATGTTTCCCCAACCAGGCGAAAGCGAAGGTCGTGGACAACTCAACCCCCCGGAATCAATGGTCGATGAAGGCTACACTTTACAGCAGTACCTGGGTGACGGATACCATCCAGCCAATCTTCCACAGATCACAACAATTGAGCCATCCAGAGACTGGTCATATGCAAACCAGTCACGCCCAAACACAAGTCCCGATAGGCAGGAACCGTACCGCTATACGCGTGGGCGCTCTCCCCCAAGTCCTCTGCCAAGCAATTGCGAAGGCTATGATTCACCTCGAGGATTGTATGATGTTGCTGCGTGGGCGGCGAATAGAAATATTCCTTCGTCCTACAGTGATGTAGGACCTGACGGAACGCCACTTGATGAAACGCCCGTTGCGAACAGAGCTGGACTCTTTGACTCGGATGCACTTACGGCGCCTGATTCGGCCATGGAGAAAAGAGAGACGCCAGCCACTTCGACAACAACACCCAGTCCGACTCGAGGCGCCGATGTGGCAGATAATCTACATGGCAAAGTGAATCAGAAAGCTGATGAGGTACCTTTGGCTCGGGAACTGGAGCTGAGCATGGGTAGCGACAAAGGAAATGTGAAAACCCCATTTCAAGCGTCGGCAACCAGTGTGACTAAGACAGGAAACACCAGCCCAGGAGACAATGAGACCGTGGTGAGGGACCAGGCACAAGACACGAAGAAGGAGACAACGGCGAGAGCAGCCGTGCAAAAACACACAAATGTTGTTCCACCAGAAAAAAGAACAGGACTTGTTGAAGGCGAAGAAGTCAAAGTGGCGCGAGCCTCGGACAAGAAACCCCAAAAGAGCTTGGAAGATTTAGCCAAGAACGACGACAGACAAAAGGAAACCCAACTGCCCCGAGAAGGGAACAGACCAGAAAATCATCAGGTGACGTCGGTAGACGAGAAAGACGTCTCTGACAAGAAAGCAGAAACAAAGGCGCAACAAAACACAGAAAAAAGGCAAGGGTCCACAGCACCTGCTGCCAACCAAACCACAACTGATTGTACCAAGACGAAAGAGCTGGATGTTGGAAAAACAGGCAGGACTCCGAAAGGAGAGGTGACTGACAACCGCGTCAAAGGCGTTGGATTCTCGAAAAAGCCTGAGGATCCATGCCCGTCGATTCACGATAAGCCGAGTCAAGAAAAGCACGCAAATCACGACAAGTTCACGGGAGTGAAATCTCCACGCGGACTATAACGAATGTCTACGACACGACATGATGAAGGCCTAGTTTGTTTCCGTTTGCGTTGTTTCATATTATAGTGTATTGTTCTCGTTTATTAGCGGGTAATGGGTTGGCATTTTGCATGAGAGGGCGTAAATATATATATGTTGGCAATTTGTAAAATTCGCTGTATTGGTTTTGTACTTTTGAAAGTGTATCTACAATGGCAGTTTAATATTTCTTAACTAATTATATTATACTTGTAAGAACTTGCAAGTAAGATGACGGCTTTCAGCTTCAACATAAAGATTAGAACACTCCGCACTGCTCATCAGAACCATGCGGGAGCCAGCTATTCATGATACTCTGCCTTTAACATAAATGGCAAGACCGTTTTTGATAACGTCGTCAGCAACAGAGAATGTGATGACTAAGGCTTCGAGAACTAATGTGCGCCACCCACCTCGAAGAAATGTTCTGGAAACCCGTCAAGATACAGTATGGAGATCACGTGGACATGAGGGAAGAGATGAAGCAGGTTTCTTTCTGCCTGAGGAACATGATGAATCAGAGGCAAAAATGAAAGACAAATGTGGAACAATCCAGGCTTGGCGAGTCCCGATCTCTTTCCAGTCTTTCCCCAACAGAAACACAAAAGCTGGGGGAGACGGGAGTGCCAGGGTGCCGGAGATACGTATCACCCCTGCTCGGTCTCGGAACAAAGGGAGGGTCAGAGCAGGGAATAGGAATTGGTTCAGAGGAGGAAGAATAGGAATCGACAATTCCATGCTGGGGACGGCAATTGTGTCTATCTCTGTAGCCGAGGGCCTAGAAACTGAAACCCCAATATGATCGTGTCAGGCAAAAGCAAATGGGCCGAGGTATCGTTCGATCTGGGGGTTAGAAAGATACATAGGATTGGATATGACCACAAGTTCGCTGTAGGGCTGGACAAGGAAGAGAGATGTGTTGAAGAATCCTTTACACTAGCACAAGAATGTGAGATTCAACAATTATCTACGAGAAAGAAGATCATCTGAGGTTCTTGAATCAGATATCAAAAACTCAAGCACATGGCATGACATTATCGGGAGTTGACGGCGTTGCAGCGATGATATCAAAAGTGAGGTGAGCCAAGCGATCCTGTATAACAAACGATTCAGGGTATCGAACCGAGATATGCACTGTATTAAAGACTGTGCATAACTTGGCTAACTTATCAAGGGCAGTTAGATCTTTGAGATAAGCGTGGGAGCGTCGACGTCAAAACGCAGATGGGAGTCATTCTCGGCATGCCCGGCGTAGAAACGGTTGTTTGCTTGCTAGGCCAAGATACAGTACAGTACAGCACCAAGCTGAATTGATGTACACGATAACAACTGCATTGGGGATGATTTGCCACTGTGACTGATAGTCAATGCAACTGAAATTCGTGTCTTTCACCGTTACTTGCTGTGATACAGTGGTGTACTACAGTACAGTCACACAACAACTGTATCGACTTCTTTCACCAACTAGACGCTCTGGATTGTTTGGTGATAAACTTCGTTATCGGGGCTCAGAATAGTCATGTCATCCACTAGATCCAAGAACCCACTGTAGCTTTTCCAGCAAATGGCATCATGCCTGATTCCAAAAATCAGTGGAGCTGTTGATTTTTTCCAAAGCCCAAGAAGAAAAAAATCGAAGTTCGATTCGATCCAACCACCAACTGCCCAAGCTCTAGGCGGCTCCGGCTTTTCTTGTGGGAGCTTCCCCTGCAAGGCACGACCGGCTTCCCTTTGGCGCCTTGCCTCTTGCAGTTTTGCAGGGCTAGATGGCAACAAAAGTATTGTTGCTCACAAATTGTAAGGGAAAGTACCTTTGATTGGGCAGGGATACCAAACTTTTGCCTCAAAGGGTATCCAACCGAGCCCCACTTGTGATTGGAGCCGCCAAAAAATTGTTGGGGAAAGGGTGGGTACGGATCTTGAAATGGAAGCAACGAGGAAAAACGTGTTGAGGATGGCAGGAAGTCGTGTTCGACGTCGACCTACAAGACCCAGGCCTCAGTCACAGTCTCATCAAATCCCCAGTCTTGGCTCCTTAGTGCGATGATGAATCTGAAATGCCCGAGCAACGTATTGACGAAGCGACGTCGCCCAGCTATCGTCGAATACGCTGCTGCGAAATGGTCAACACAACAAATTGCGTCTATCATGGTCTGATATAATGGCATCATTTGAGGACAGGGCATATGGAAGATCTCGGTATCTATCTTAGATAGCGGGGATAAACCGTATGGTCTTGTAATCTGATATGCAGTGGCTGTTAAATGCTGAAGCACTTACAAGCTGATGACTGCGGATGTCACTGTCGGTGACTTACACCAGACGATACGATACCATGATCAATTGGTACCTATCAGCTGGAATTGAGAGATATGCGCGTACTCAAGTACTTTGAATTGCATTCACTGTCTCGCTCTGCCCGACGATCAAATGTCATGATGATCGTCAAATTCCCCATGATTTCCGTGTTAGTGACTGCCAACAAAACGAACCCTTGAAACCGCGATGTTCATGATACTTCAGTGCTGTCTGAGGCGGGATGGATCGTTACTAGGAAGCTGTCGGAACGGAAAGACGGGACTGGTCCATACCTGCCTTAGACTGGCATTGACGGTCCCGTCGGTTAGGTCGTGATGTGTGAGGTGAGGTGCGGTTGCCTTTTTTTTTCTCTTCCGCCCGCCCATATCCCCAATGGATTTTTTCCCCTTGCACCTATAGCGACGGTGGGGGTGTGGTACCACATACGCCATTATTCAACCTTCAATATTCACAATCGCGGCCAGAGAAACCTGAAATGTCAGCGTACTGGCATATGTTTTGGATCACGAGAACTTACTATTCGCTCTCATCAATCTTCACAAGCCAAGATATCATTCAATTGAGTCGCCGAGGTTTGTGGAAAGTATATCAGAATTGCATCATGACACCGATAAGACAGGATTGCGCCTATCAGTCGAACGTCAACAGAATACAAGCCTGCCCCAACCTCAACTCGAGCCTTCAGATCAAAACAAAGCAGCTTACTGTAGCTGCCATCGCTTTGTCCTGTGTTGCCTCATTGTCTCCTGATACTGGAGACTATCATCGCCGAGGGATCTGAAGCTCATTTGCCTCCTCGACTTCAGGGTCGTCGTCGATTCGCAAACCCCAGCTCTTTCTGATTGTGCCTCCCCCAACCTTGAATTCGCCGCTGCAACAAGGGTAACCCGTTAAGCGTTCATCAAAGCTCCACTTGGAACCTAGAACAGGCCAGTCTCTTCTTCGCCTCCCACTGAAAACTGCAGTGCTGTTCTTTTTTTCCACCGCAGAGACCCCTCCACTGTTCCCTCCACTTGTCTCACGCCTCACACCTCTCGAACCCACCCGATTTCCACCCCCCTCCCCAGTCT